>JACXIV010000135.1:2188672-2364259 GCA_014737475.1 Bombus confusus
AACAAATCGTAAAAGAGAAAAAAAGAAATAGCTGCCACGATAAACGTTGGAAACTCTGTTCCATAGACTAGAGAATTTGACAGGCTCTTCGTTATCTGCTCGTGCTTATCGACAACGGAACCGATGGCTGAATCAAGGGGGAGACATTCTGCTTTTCATTTCACTCTAGATTCGGGAAGCTAAAATCCGACGAACCGCTCGAACGAATATAAATTTAAGGAGGAGGCTGCGTGGAATTGAAATCCTGCAGAAATTGAATTCTTTCAGGGACTTGTGTTTCGACGTAACACGCGATACGACTAATTATCGAATCGATCGTGATCTTTTGAAATCACGAGATTTCATGGCACCTCGTAATGTTAGATAGTTTAACATTTTCGAAAAGTTCGAAGCGTGTACAGGTGACTGGCGAAACATTTTGAAATTTGACATTTTGAAAGAAGCATTAAACCGACTGCTAAAGGTGCTTCCGCTGAATATCGAGCTTCATTAATATTATGGATAATCGACTAAACTTCTGAACTACTTCGAAGCCTTTTCTCGGTAAAATCTTACCTCGTAAGAAAGTGTGAGCGCAGTTTTCTCTTGCTTCAGCTGTTCGGCTCTGTGCTTATGCTGCAGCAACCCCCGTGATGTCTCCTCCATCCTGAAACAAATCGAATTCGCTTGAAGGAGCCGTCCAGTTTTAATTCTCGTCGAAAAGATTCCTAGCTGAACCCGTACCGTGGCCCCGTCCAATCCCTTTGCCATTGTTGCGCATGTTTCAATCGCTTCCAGCGTGATAATTCTACCGTGAAATATTAATACTTCAGAATCCAATATAACTCACCGAGGTCGAAACGTTTGACGATAAATAAAATTTCAAATAAAGGCAAAAAGAGAGGAAAGGAAAAAATGTTCCAATGCAATTAGCGTGTAAAAAATGTATCCTTTGTCGCGGAGTTTCACGGTGAAACGGTTTGTGGATTTAAACGGTCGCTGTATCGTCGATGTAATCGTTATGATTATGGAGGTGAGAAATTATTACAAAGGGAGATGGTAATGGATAGCGGTTGTGGAACATGTTGTCACAGCTGTGTCGTGGATAAAAAATGGCTCTCATTTGGAAGACAGTTGCCACTGTACTTCGCTACCACCTTCACTTTCCACCCCCGTTACGAGTTTCAGAACTTTAACCATCTGTCGTAGGAAACATTCTCTCTATTACTGTAACGACACTTCAGACGTCACGAATGCTGAAAATTCGAGAACCGCAGTAAGTTTGAATACATTCAGTACTCGTCATTGTCTCTACGAGACACTTAGATTCCACGATTTTCTGTAATCCACGAAATTATTCAAATAAGCATCAGATGAAATAAGCATTAAGCTTGAATAAGTATGAAAGAAGCGAATAGTATAAAGCAGTAAATTAGCTTAAATGATATTTGACGAAGCATTAAGAAGGTATCTGTAACGTTACGACTCGCTTCAACATTTTCGTGAATTAATTTCATTGCTTGGTTGTTGATCGAACGTGCTGTACCGCGTCGAAAGAAGAAAAAGAAAGAATTTGAGACGGGAAACGTCCGGAAAATTTATTACGCAAAAAAAGAAAAGCAGCAGCACGGTGAAGAAACGAATGGCAAAGGGAAGCTGAAATATACATAAAAAGAGAGGGGCAGAATTTCGCCAAGTTTGGCCACCCACTTTACAAGCAACCCCAGTCGTAGTTCTAACTTAATAACTCGTCGAGTGTATCCGAAGGTTTATCGACAGGCGTGCACGTTTATGCGGACGCCGAAACGGAAAAAGTCGCGACCCCTCGTCAATGTTGATTCGATTATACGTTTTCTCCGCGAGTCACGCGGAGGACCAGGTTCGCGACAAATTTCTTCATGCGCACGCTCCGCGAGCTTAATGATCTGATTAGAGATACAAGAGGGTTGCAGGGGCTGAGATATGAAGCCGATTTAAGCTTTCCAAGGGAGACGAGTCGAGGGCGAGTCTCCAACACGCTTGGCAACACCCTTTTCGTTTTCCCCCGCTGTTCTCTCTCCTTCTGCCTCTTTCGAAACTAACTTTCCGAACTAACTGCACGCTCCTTGGATCCAAGCGTCCGATTGTTTTCCATCGTAGGAGCCATCTGCAGGAACGCGGAAGGCTTTAATGAAGATTAATTGATAATTACTCGCTGCCACGCTCGACTATCCTTTCCAGAGCCGCGTTTTTTATTAGAAAAATTACCTCTGCAAAAGGGTACCACTTTGTTGCCACTCTCTCTCTCGTCTTGATAACGAGTTCTCGAACTTACATTGTGCGCCGTGAAGAAGTTTGATAAATAGTAGACAATATATACAATGCACACCGCTCGTAGCGTTTCCTCGGGGATAAATTTTAAAGGAGATGGAACTTGTCTAACTGCGATCAAGAGTTGCGGGATCAAAGTATTTTCATTGGATGGTCACGTTCGTGAAATGTTTGATATTTTTGATCTTCGAATGTTTGAATCCGTGGATTTAAAAATTTTCCAACGTACAAACGTGAATTTTCCAAAAACATGCAACGAAAGATGAAAAGATACACGAAACCTGTCCGGCAGACATGCGACGAAAGAAATTTCACGTCCCGAAGAATTTATATATCCAATGCGTAAAAGTCGAAGTCTAAAACTTTTGAAATAAAAATTTTCCAGCGAACAAAGAAGCTGAAGAGATAATAATGCAGAGGTTTAAAACGAATGAAAGAGCGCGTTCAATGCCCAAGTTCGTAATTAAGTGTCTCTGGAGAAAGTCGATAAGCGGCTGATCGATTTCAATTGTTTCTCGCTTTGGAACGTCTGCAAGACATTTTTATTGTCCGCTTTCCCTCAGCATCGTCTCATAGATGGCTCGTTTGTGTACATACTGGATCGTGGAAAGAAACTCCGCGAATAAGCTGATTGTCCCGGCGAACTTGCTTGTTCAGACTCCTGGATCGTGTATATTCGAGGAGTTCGAGGATGTTAATCGGCTTAGAAGTCCGTTCGTTAAAGCTCCAAGTTTACTTTAACTCTTACCGTGCTTCCGAAACGATTATGAAAATGGCATTCGGTGAGATTGAAGTATTCGATCGGCCTTAAACCGTCTACCTTTATTAACGCGTTCGTTGGAAGGTGACAACGTCTTTATTCGTTCGCTATCTTATCCCGTTATCGTTCACGCTGCCCTGTTTTTACGCTCGTCTCATTTCCATCTCGTTTACTCGAGGCTTCGTAGAATCGTCTCTGATACGAGATGAGTTACAGCGTCAACGAAAGATTGTCGCGGTTCGTTGAAACAACATTTTATCTACTACATTCTTATATCTATCCCGTGATTGCACAAGTCTTTTAAACAGTGAAATTTTAGTTTTCTTCCACAGAATTTTGGTAACTTTCCAGCTAACTTCTCTATTATTTTAACATAACTGAATTGGAGAGATTTTACATATAACGTAACGTGATTTATTACAATTAGATGTTTCTGCAGTTATGCAAAATTTGACGGTGTAAAAATGCACAGAGTGCACGTACTATGCAAAAATATGGAAAATGTTCAAAGTAAAGCCCTCGTTGTAATGTATTATATAATATAGACAAAATATTAATTATACATATAATAATATAATATGTTACATAATAATTTACAAATATTATGTTTCACCTCTGTATTTCTGTAATTGCGTTTGTATTAGAAAAATATAAATTTACGTGAACATTTTCGAATCTTTCGGTCTTTGGATCTTCGTATAAATAATCGTATAATATCTGTGTATCGTTAAGTTAAATTTTTATTCTGAAGAGCAGTTTTTCTATACGTGTAGTTCGTGAATATTAACGAACGCTGGAGTCTTATTCCTCTTCCGGGGATAACGTAATAATTCACGAGAGCTGGAAGCAACCCCGTAACCTTCTTCATTAGAGTTTTACTGGGAAGTCGATTCCAGTTGCGAAACGGGGAGACTTTCCACGATGATTCCCCGTAACTTATCAACAAGGGTGCCATTTCAGGCGTCAGACTTAAGAACAATGCTCCGCAAACAGTAATTATAAGTGCAAATAGAAGAGCGATTGTCAGCGAGCCCGTCATACGATGAATAATCAAGATTGCAGCCCTTACGGTTACCTTCACTTTGCACATCGTTCCTTTGTGCTCTTCCTCCAACATTTCGTGCATTCGTTCGTCCTCGATTGTTTGATCTTCAGACAATTCAACTAGAACTGAACTATCGGAAGATTAAACGGCTCTGCTTTCAACTGGCATTGGAGTTCGAATTTAGAATGCAGTTCTTTTTAATCGGAAACCTTTTAATCTAAAACTAAATTACGTTTAAATTTGAAAATTGAGAAACTCAAAGATTCAAAGATTCGAAATTCTCCATACAAATTCTTTGCACTTTACAGCTGCGGACAAATATAGTAATTTTTAAGTGCTACAGCATCGACCGCTGCTAATTAAAATACGTCAGCAGCATCGCGAAAAGCGCTTGTTCTTCCTTTTAATTAAATCCCAGAGCAAATTTCACGCTTTCTCCCGGCATCAAAGCGTCGCCAACTTTTTATCAACCGCGCTCTTCACGTGGGAAAACTGTTTGAGCCGCGATACAGAGGCGATGCGCGACACCGTAGACAATACGTGGAAGACGCATTGTCCCCAACAGTTTCCGGCCGTTCCAACAAGTGAGCGGAAGATGATTATCGTTTAATGAAAGTCCGGCTACACGCGGTTCCGCGTATAATTCGGCGAACGGTGTTCCTGCATCATTATAATCAAGTTTGCGAGGCAATAGCAGTAAATCACGAGGAACGGCTGGCCGGTGCCATGTGTTTCGGTCGCTGATAGAAACTCCGGACGACGAGGTAACAGCCAGGAAGATGGAGTTGCGAAATTACCATAAAATTATGTTAACAATTTCTGAATTTTCCTGTTACGATCGCACGTGTTGCAGTTGCTTGTATTTGTTTATTATTGGTCAGTGTTTATTTATGATAATATTCTCCGAGTACTTTTGCACGAGTAGACATGTAACAAATTTTTCTGGGAAGATCTTAACTCTGGAATGGTAAAAGTATGCGGGTGGATTTATATGTTTTCTTTGTAGGTTTATGTTAAAGCGGTAAAGATAATCTCACGAATTCGTGACTCTTTATAGGAATTTTCTTGGTTTAATCTTTATGTACCGTCTTTCGTACTTACACTATATATATTTATATTGTACTTATCTATATTAGCTAAATTTTTAATGATATACCACTTCATCGGAAGCAATTTTCATATTTTAGTAGCAATGTTAATTAACGAAGGTACTTTGCAGACAGTTAAAAAATTGAAATGAATTTTTAATATAATATCTAGGGTCAGCGAAGTGGAGATGGATACACGCGTAAAAGTTAGAGCTTTCGAAGTGTATATAGGGTGGAAAGTTTCTAAGGGCGGTCAATGTAGGGAGTGAAAGTTTCAAGGATGACAAATATGGCAGAGTTTAGACACAAGAACTTTAAATGGTATGCAGAACTGTCTCAGAACTTCATCGCTGACATATTACATTCCAAACGAAACACTGCAACTGTAAGCACAGCATATCGAAACGTCGTACGAAAGATTACACATTGTGCAATAAATAAAATTACGCGTTATAAATAAATACAAAATATAATAAGACGTTTTCGTCAATTTTATTATTCGAACGTCGCTTTATGAGTAAACCAGACAGATTCATTGTTAAAACAAACAGTACTATACTATCTTCGACGTGTTAATGCTTGTCAATATTTTAGTATTACGACGAGCAATATTTTTGAGATTAAAAAGGGATAGAAGAACGTCTGTTCAGTGCCAGAATGAAATTAAAGGAACAATTTTGGTAGCTGCAGACTACTTCGCAAGGCACTGAATTTGAAAACCAGAAAATATGACTTATATCGAATTCTATAGCCTGTAATCTCCATTTGCAACAATCTCATCTGAATCGTTTCATATTAATCGCGTTTCTATACGTCGATTTCCACGTTACCCTCGCGAAGAACCGCCATAAAGTCGTATTTCATTAAAATCTATCGCCGCAGAAAAAGAAGAGCGGTACAGAACGATCGAGCAGCGTTCGGTCGCTGCACTTTGCGCAAAAAGGCGCATAAAATGCAGCAATCCGGAAAAAGGGTTGGCCTGCAGAGTGTAATCCGCCCCTGTGGCATTATTGTAGTCGTGTGCACGAGCGCTGGTAATTGCCAGCGATCCGTGCTTTGTCGAGGAATTGATCAAGAGGCGCTCGTGCGTTTCCATTCCCTTCGTTTTATTTCATTCCGTTTCGTTCCGTTTTGTTCGACGAGATTCTTTCTCAACGACAGGCAACATCCTCGCGAAACCATTAATCTCGTTTCGTGAATTGGTCCGGGTCACGGGCATTTTTCAACCCGGAACAAGCATCCGTGGAAGACGTATTGTTACAAGACGCGATTGCCAAACCATTGCCGATCCTCCGACGATAAATTGGAAAATCGCGCGATTACTTTCGTTCGTATTACGTTTGGACGAAGAGGGAGCCGGTTACAGGGATATATTGACGACAAAATAAGATTTATTAGTAGATTGCTCTTGTATACATGTATGTAGCCAGACGTAGGTTTTTCTCGCTGGTAAAATAGCTGACATACTATACATACCGTCCAAACTTCTTGGACGTTTGCTTGTTTCCGGCTTCGATGTAATTCCATTACGAAATTGCAGACGAAGAGACAAATTACGATCTTCCTTTTTATTTTTATTCCCACTGTATGAACATGTATATTACAAAGAATGCTTATATCTATAAATCATGTGGATGATTCTAGACATTAAGATAACGAGGAAAGTTCATGTATAGAAATGTCGAATGTGTACGGCATTTATTTTCCAAGTTCCAGGCAGTTGAATGTTGCGCTAGAGTCGCCTGTCGATGTGCAACCTACGTTACATCAGTGCGTGTATTTGGTCGAACAGCGATGGAACGTTCAGTACCAATGTTAATAGTATTGAATATAATTATCGAACGTTATGCAACACTTTTGTTGTTTGAAAGATTCTATATCCTCATATCGTTTACGTCTTTAAAGTATCGTTCGAATCAAGATATTCAGATATTTACGAGCGATAACACAGGGCCGATAAAACAGAACCCAATGTATTTGGTATTTGATGTTTAACATTTCAAGTAGCGCATAAGAATCTTCGATACTGCACCATTTCTACGATCAAACGACTATGAAATTCGCAAATTGCTCAATTTTGATCGACGATGCTCGAACGTATTCCTAAAATTTGCATTCTATCTACTCGCGTCTGCGATATTACTTACTCGAACTACTTGCAAACACCGTACGTAATTTTCGCGACTACACTAAGGCTAGAAGAATAGAGCAAAGATAAAGACTACAACGTAAATGAGAGTGGTAGTTCGCTGAAGCCAAAACTGAAAACAAAACTAAATCCTTAGCCTCAACAACGGACTAAAACAATACCTAGGATGTACATGGTATTGTTCTCCTGCAAAATAAACCAAAGGAGCTCGTTATATACAGAACTTCTGTTACTAGTTCAACTATCACCCTCTCGTACAACATAATCCTCGCCGAATACCGTATTTCGCAATACACAGCTGCACAATGTTCAGATGTATTGCTTTTAAACGCTCATCTACGATAAAATCGTCATAACGCAACGTCAGCCTCAATGGGTTAAAGCAGTGTTGCTCGTGCTAAGCTCCGAGGCTTTGCACGCTGTTATATTTCGGTTATTACTGTATATAAGCAACGACTGCTACTGCGTTTCCTCTAGAAATATGTTAATAATATCGCGTTTCACGATGGCTAAGAAAATTCGACGTTACTTTTTCCAAACTAAACATTCTAAGGGAATTCTCAGCCTATAGATATTTTATTATCCTACTTTTAGGATATTGTGATAGCTATGCAATAAAAAATACGTTGCTTTCACGTAGCTGAATATTCCAAGAAAATTCTTATTTTCTGAATTTTTAATTCTTCTAAGTTTAGCCTGACGCGAAACGTGCCAGGTATAAAATGAAAAATAAATGTATTTTTAAGAGAAACAACGACTTTTATATAATTGAATATTTTGAAAAAATTCTTGTCCCTTACATTCTCCATTCTAAATTCTCATCCATCGTAGGATATGCTATGGAATAAAAATACGGCGGAAGGTTGGGAACAGCATCGTGTTGAAAGGTCTTTATTAACGAGGAAAATGGAGGGCAGAAACGAGCAGTATCGTTGCAGTCTTATTGCAAGCGTTATAGTTTCCGCGGATAATAATGGCACGAGTACACAAAGGTGGCTCTGACACCCCGATTCAATACTACATTCATGGATACCTGTTTGTCTTAGCCGCCGTCTGCGTTTGCATAGCTCACGTGTACGTGAACGTGCATGCTCCGTACTATCGCTCACGTGCGATCTAACGTGTAAACAATAATTACTCTCAGCAGCTGGAGACGTGTCGTCGACGAGGATTTTCCCATTTTAGAAGGGGTAGAAATGTTCGTCGAAGTATGATCGCGTGTCGCCTATTGATGACAGAAGAAACGCGAAAGGGAGTGTAATCGAGCGGTTTCTGCAAATTAGTCGCACGCTTTGCAAACTTGGAATGCAAGAAAATGCTTTTAGGGGCGCAGAAAAAGGAGTTGATGTTGGTTTGCGAGAAAGAGATTTAGTTTCTTTTATTTTTTTTTCTTTAAGAAACGCGTAAAGTCGGTAGAATCAAATCGCTTCCGCATACTTTGCGAACTTGGAACGCAAGAAAATACTTTTGGCTGTGAGTTGATCGTGGTTTGCAGGGCATTCAGTTTTTCAAAAGGGGGAAAAAGGTACATGGAATTCGTAAGGAAAAAAGAAGAGTTTAAGGGCTGCTTTTAAAAATTTTTTTCCATTGAAAAAGCTTGGAAGCGTTTGTGTCGTTGCTTTGAAAGCTCAAGCATAGAATACACGTAACCATAGAAGAATCTCGTTTAAAACTAAAAATTGTAATTTAAATCTACACACGATAATTTGAGTTCTTTGGGATTTGTAATTAAAAAGACTAGCGTACGAGGTAATAAATAGCAAACAATATTATTGCAGACCACGAAAGAGCTTATGTAATTGCCCTGGAAGATCACAGATCTGGAACTAGATTCCCATTTGTCGGATTAAACGGGCATGGTAGTCTGTCTTTGCCAAATGTCCCTTTACATCATCCTGAGGGATGTTCCCTATCCAATCTGTGTTTTTCTCTATCTGGCTTTCGTTACAAGTACATTTCCGAGCGAATCATTCTCTCGCAATATCGAAAGCAGTTCGCAATTCATAGCTCTGTCTCGTCCCTTAATTTCTCCGCTATTGCTTCAACACGATGCATTATGTTTGAAATGAAATAATAATTGCTCCAGTTTCTAGGGGAAAAGACAAGGAATCCGCGAATACTCTGAAACAGCGGAAGCCGTTCGTTTCCTCAGAGCCTTAGAAGTGCGTAATTTATTTATGAATCGCAGAAACTAACTGAAATATAGGGTAAAGCGTCTGGCAATGCATTTATACGGATTGCAAGAAGGCGACGTGCCGTTGGCAGCGAAGACAAACGCGGTTTCTGGGGCGAGGGTGATTGCGAACCTTTTCCTAGAAGGCGACGGTAAAGTTTGATAACAAAGAAGATTGGATGGTGAACAGTGACACGATAATGGCTGGTTTATTATACGAGACCGCGCTTTCGTCCGACACGCACCGGGCTCCGGGGTAAGTGTCTGCTCGGGGGTTGAAAAAGAGTCGTTTCGTCTGTTCGGAGCATGAAATTCGTCGGAAAATGTTACGATCGTAATTTCTCGATGATTTTCATTTTTTATCATACAAGGAAGATTTTTATTCCTATAGCAGGAATATTTTTTAGTAAGAAAGAATTGTGTTACGTATTTTTTATCGAACTATTTTGACGTTTATTCTAAAAAAAATCTTACTTTCAAATACAGTTTGTGTATCTAGCGTTCGTCTGCGTTTTTTACTTAAATAAGAAGATTATTTTACACAGGTACAATTATCTTATATGTTTCTCACCAAATTAATTTGACGCTTATTCTAAAGAGTTCTAACTTTGGAATACGATATATGTATCTAGTGTTCGGTCTTCGTCTTTCATTTCAATAACGAGAATATTTTAAATAGGAAACGATCACGCTATCTTTTTTGATGAATTAATCCAATGTTTATTGCAAAGAACTTCCACCGAAAACTTGAAATACGGTTTATCTATCTTTCGATCTGCTCTTGTCAGTGTCGAGATACGTACATTAAAACGTCCATGATGGTGTATGGGAATTGATTGTTTATCTTCGCAGTGGCGTAGCTTCGTCGAAGGGTGATAATAATCGAACGAAAGTCTCGCGATTATTTTCCCACAGAGACCTACTTTTATCGGGTGGAATCGGATCGCGTGCCATTCCTGCGATCCTATTATGAGAAGCGAAATCTACCCCAATTTTCAATCTACCGAACGTTCGATTATCCCCGCTTATGACAGCTTTGATCAAATACAACCGATAGCCACGAAAATTGACTGTGTCCCACCAGAATTACTATTAACAATGCCCCCGACGAGTTCATTCTTCTGTGTACTGATAGCCGTGTTCAAATTTACATAGAAATACGCTCACCCTTTGTGCACACGTGTCTATATACTTTATTAATGCTTTCAAGGGAGTTGAAGAAAAAACACGTACATATATGGCGGTTAGAAAATTAAAAATTATATTCGAATAACAATTTCCTTCTTTTTACGAATATCTCAAATTGTTAATTCGAACTTATGAAAATTCACATCGTATAAAGCTCGACTGAGGTATCCCAGATAAAAAGAAAAATACCTAATCAGGCATCGATCTACGAATACACGAATTTTCCTTTCCAAATCGGTCGTCGAAATACTGCAAAATACAAAATCTACGAAAACTACAATCAAAATTACAAATATATTAACTGCGCTGTAATATTCGAATAATAATAATATATACCGTCTCCAAACACGACATCGACATCGAACAGGTGGAATATGAATTCTGAAACCGATCAGAAGCCCGAATACATGGCACCGCGAGTGCTAATAATATATTGCCGTATGAACTGGCCGATGACCGCGATACGATGTTCCTTTACGCGCTGGTTCTTGCCACTGGGGCAGGCTTAATTTATTAATAACGAAAGCGTTCGACGCGCGCGTCTTTGTCCACCATTCTGCCATCGCTATTCTATAGGTACGTTTAAACGGCGATGATCGTTTCGAGGCGCGATCGTGCTCACTCGCGGATGCATTTACGACGAAAGTAGTCGCTGGATGGGAGGTGGTGGCCGTAAAACGCGTAATAAACGGTGCTCCGTGTATCTGGCTAACACAATGCGACGGTAACCGTGCTTAACAGGCACTCGTAAACCTGTATTCGGCGAAATAAATTGAACGGCGCCGTCATACGGCGAAACATCCCGATCCCGTGCTACGCAATAACGTCGAACGTGTCCTGGAACAATAGCGAATGGAACGCGGCGTTCCCGAGGCCACGATTAAATCTTCCATCGACCGTTAGGCTTATTTCCAGCCTCGGTTGATCGCGTTCTGGAAACAATTCTGGCTGATCTGCTGCGATCGACAGCTATGATTGAAAATGTTTGGCGAATGTGGTGCCTGATCCGCTTGGTACGATACAGTCGGAGGTGTGCATATTTTTGGTGTCGGAGAGAAGAAATTTTTGATTTATAGGCAAAACGTACGCGTGTGAACATTTAGCTCGTAATTGGTATTTATTTATATCGGTATATAATTGGATAGACAAAGCGTTCAGGAGTTTTCAATAGGCTGGTAGATGTTAAATTGTAGATTGGTCAACGATACGATGCCTCACGACACACACACACACATTCCAAATTACCACGAGAATAAAAATTCCTACAGATTCATAGGTCCTACCAGTTGTGGGTTAAATACTTTGCACGGTCGATTATGGCGTAACGCACAACGCGTGAAAATAGAAATTGAAATATACAGAGTATTCTTTTTAGATGGAATGCCATATTAATCTCTCTCTGTTCTTACAAAACTGAAGAACATTTGCTCGAAGCGTTTTTCGTTATTTTGCGAAGTTAAAGCGTTCGAACGAGAGGAAACTCTGCGGAGAGGCTATCCAGGACGTCAGAGAGTAACTCTTTCACTGAAATAGACCTATCGTGGGATGAAATTCGTTCCATTAGGTGTCCAAACTAACGACCGCCCGTTTCTAAACATTTGGCTATTCTTTTCATGATATCGTTCTGCACATCGGACAACGTTGTTGCAGCTACGGATTTACAGAATTTTCATATCTAGAAGAATTTTGACTGTGCAAACTTTTCTATCCGACGTAGAACAGTAAATAGGTAATGAGAATTAGGCGGTGCGAAAGATTTGGAGGAAAACGAGTAGAAATCACTTGATATCCCACACCGGCAATGATTTACGCTGGCAGGGCAATTTTCGGAGGGAATTTGGCGACGCGTGAATATCGTAACATTTCGCAGAGACCCGAAATGTGCGGCATGCGTCGTACTTTACGGTATAATTACAAGGAAGGCTCGTAATTACCCGGAAAAATGAAAAATGTCGGCAGGAAATGGCGGCTAATTCGAGGTTAATGGGCGCAGCGCGGCCGCACACAGGCCGGCCATAATTTCGCGGCAATTTTCGATCGTTACCATCGAGATTGCCATTTCCACGTGGACTTTGCAATTGAATAATTTTCACCTATCATTTCCGTGTTCTCTGGCGACGCGCAAATTTCGCCGGCTAATTCGGCCACTCCGAGTCGGCGACGGAAATCGTTCGGCCGCCTTCTGCCGAGTAGATGGGAATTCCGGTTTGTAATTTGCGCGACGAACTTTCGATTTTCAGCAGGTATCGCGCGAACGCGTTCCACTACGCTTTACGGCTGCAATAGACCGCGCTTTACGATGTAACCATCCCATTCCCGATCGTTTGCATCGCAAATACGGCGAAATTGCCACGTTTCATAGGGACAGGCCAGCTCAAGAGTCTCCTTTTACTATGCACTCGCTGTAGTATATAAAATGCACGAAATAAAACATGTTTTGAATTCCGATTGCATTTAAATTATCGTTTAAAAACTTCCTCCGGGGTACATTCTCTTTGGGATCGACGAGACATTTTTCGGATCTACGCGTCGAAGAGAAAGAAACGAAATTACGTCGCGATGCAAACTTTCTTTGCGTTTACGCTTGTTTCACGTAGACTTTATTCTCCACTAATTCGTATTATTTCTTGCTATATTTATCGTTATCAGCAGGCTACGAATGTACATACAGTCGTGTGAAATTTAAAGAAATTTAAAGACGGGTACTTCAAATTCACCTTAGACTTTAGTATTATAATTACTTCATTTTTGGCAAGAAATTGTTTTCTGAGAATTGAACATTAATCGCGTATTTGTGCGATGAAATGAGAAACTTGAGGGAAGATGGATCGGTGTAACTGCCGAAAAACGCGAATCGAAAAGCGGACCGAAAGCTTGCCACATACGTGAAGGGACCAAATTCGCCAATTTAATCGCCAGTCACGAGAAACTACCAGCGTCTGGAAGGAAGATCGATCGACGATCGTGACGCAACTCGTTCATTGTCCTCCTGGGTGGAAAGAGGCGAGACGTGCAACGAACTCTCGTTCGACGTCACTTTGAAATCACGAGCAAACATTGCACCCTGCCAGGCCAGCGGAAATTACCTAACAGCCTGTTAAGCGCGTTTGTTCGTGGCTAGTCGCTTGGCTGGCAGACGCGGAACCGCTTGAAATTTCGCGATTTCGCGCTCCAAGCGAGGACGCTCGTGCATTTCTCGTACGATCGTATAGGCAAACACTCTCGCGATACAGGCTGTCCTCGGTGAAAATTAAAAATTCCATCCTCGTACGGGCCGAGCGGTGTTTTACGAGCGGAGTCGCGCGTTATTTTTGCGCGGCCAGACACGAAATTCAATTTTCCGTCCACCCTTTGCCGCTGGACACGTAACCGTGAGCGTTCTCCGCGTCCGAGAGGGCCCATTAGCAGCGCCGAGGAACAATGCCTGCTAAATAGGCGCGCTGAAAGGGTGCTGCTCTGGGAACAGAAGGGGACGAAGAGAGGAGGAGGTTGCCGGAGGAGCGCGGCGAGTGATATGCGAAAGAAAGGAGGGAAAAGGAGATTGATGGAATGAGAATCGAAGAGGAGGATGAAAAGCGAGGAAAAGAGGCGCGGAATTAGATTGTGGTGAAAGGAGGAAAAATGGAATGCTTGGATGAATAGCGAGTAAAAGATAAGAAGAAGAGGGACCATTTTTTTGTAAATCTTTGCGTTGAACCGTCGAATAAGATAAGGAATAAAGAATTCGAAGAGGAGGCTGCAAAAGGTTAGAAAAAGGGAGTCGAATTAGGTTGCGGGGGAAAGGGAGAATATGTAACGAGGATCTCGAAGAAAAATTGAACGACGACGGACGGATGGATCATTTTTTGTAAACCCTTCTCGTATCATCGAACGAAAGAATAATAGGAATAAAGAAGTAAGATGTAATGCGTGATAATTTATTATCGTGTTGTACGACGATTGTAACAGAAAAACAGGGAAATAATATCTGTGTAGTAAGACGTAAGATACAGCGAGTGATCTGCTGTTAAAGACGATCCTGCTTTGGTGAGTAAATTAAAAATAGGTAAATTTAAAAAAGGCAGAAAGAGGCAAGGAAATCCTCAAAGACGAATTAACACGGGATGAGAGAAAGTCTTCGGGGTATAATGAAGTGGTAAAAAGAAGTAGCCCAGTGCAAAAAAAAAAAAGGACAGAGCGTAAATAGGAATCAAAGGGCAGAGAACGAGGAAGTTAAAAACCATGAAGGAATAAAGCGAGAAGATTGGAGAACCGAGCAAAATAAAGGTGGAGGAAGAACAGTTAAAGCGACGAACAATTCAAAGGACAGACAGAGCAGCATGGAACAAAGAGAGGCGGAGGCGACTGAAGAGCCGCGTGGACGAGAAGAAAAACGAGCACGAGGAAAAAAAGAGCGGAAGCGTCGCGCGGATAAAAGCGAAAGAGAAAGAGAAGAACTTAACGAACGAGCAAGAAGGAAAGTCGCTCGTGACGGTTGCATTTGAAGCTGGAGATTCGCAGCTGTTGCAGGCTGCGTTATTTCGCGAATTTGTTTCGGCTGACGCTTAAAGAATTAAACGCAAGTTTACGTATTATTAATCATGTTAATATTAACTATATGATAAATATAATACGTGTAGTTAGAATTTTATTAGACGCAGAGATAAGCGTTACAGACGTGGGTAATTCTGTTAATTATACGCGTTAATCGATAATTTACACATAAAGATTTTTCACAATCGAAATTAGTCGAAGTAAAAATTCAATAATATAACTAACGCTGCGGCAACCAAGAGTTCCGAAGTATTCAACGTGTAAAAATATATGTTTACCGGGCAACTGTAGTTTCCAATTGATCGCGAAGATAATTGAAAAATTTCTCGACTAGAATTTCTGGCAAAGTACCACAAAAATTTCTACTCCACCGGTATTCAATGATACGTACTTACGCGATCTCATTTTGATTTCATTTTCCAAAGTACGTGTAAAAGACTGAAATATACTAGACCTAGTCCTTTTAATATCCACCGCATTGTAACATCCAATGGAAGAATATTCTCGTTTGTAAAGTAAAAGTTTCGCTTTCAGTGATTAATCGAGATACTCGGCCACAGGGTGCACAACGTGTAAATGCGTTAGAATGAAGATCGAAACGTGCACACGGCTCTTCCACCCCTCTGGTGGAGCACAGCGCGTGATGACGTTTCGTGCAGGCCGTTCATAAATTGCGACCGTGCACACGGTTCGTGTACTTACGCGAGAAATTGCGGGAATTAATTATCGTTGATTCACGCGTCGCGGCGGCTCTCTCCTCTTTCCGAGTCACCACTCTGTACGCGTGCGCCATTTATTATCTCTAATTCGCGTTTTTACCAGAGGAATCAGAATATGCTGGAAAAATCAGAGAAGCTGAAGTTGGGAAAACCGGAGTTGATGTTTGAATTTACCGCTTGTTTACTCGCTGGCTAGCTATGCAAATTAATTTGCGTTTTTTTTATTCTGGCAAAGGACAATACGTATATTGATAGGAATATTTTCTTTCGCGTAATAATCGTAAAGGCAAGGCACACGAATCTGTATTATTGACTGGAATTGATATAAGCTGAATTATGTAGAATGGCGTGACGAAGAAAGTGAACATACAGAGGATGAGTCGAGATCAGATCCCTCGAATAATTAAATTAATAAGTTAGAAGTCATCGGTATTAATAAATACACTTGCGTACCAATAATAACTTCGGTAGTAAAACAAATGAAATTTTGCAAGTAGTTTGGTTATTCTATCCGATGAGAAATTATCAAAAGAAGATGATTCTGGCGGAGGAGAATTAAAAAAAAGAGAAGCTAATAATCCATAAATTGTAAATGGTAAATTTGTTGATAATATATTTGATAAATTTACATAGTGCTAGAAGAGACAAAGAGAGACAAGATAAGAATTAAGATAGAGCAAAGGGCAATGAAATTTCAGGAGGAAGCAGAGGAAGAACAAAGAAGAAAATTGCAAAAAGGAAGATAAAGGAAAGGGAAATTTAAGGGATGTTTAAGAAGAAACAGAGTGAGTCGACTAAGGATCGAACAGCTTAGAAGAGCAAGAAACGGTGAAAAAGGTAAAGGAAAGGGACAAATGCAATATAAGCTACGAACAGATAAGAATAAATGCACAGGCAGAGTATTTCAAAAGAGCTGGGGATGAAAATAGTCGGATGCTAATAACAAAGGCTAAATGCGGTAATATAGAAACATGGAATAGATAATAGAAAAAGAAGAGGAAGAAAGGAAGTACGAGATTTGCCATGAAGAACGGAGCATGCTGGAGCATGTGCTCGGGGAATGCAAAGAACTGGTAAGAGGGAACTTGAGAAGCACATGGTCAATGGTAGGGAAAGAGAAGAGGCAACAAAATGGTTGAGCGAAGTGGAAAAAAGGAAGAAAGACGAAGGTGAATGGATAATGAAAGAAAGAGGCTGAGAGAGAGAGAGAGAGAAAGTAAAGTAAGTAATATTCGATATAGTCGTTAATCGACATTGTAAGGAGACTGCGAACGAAATCATTTTCAGGGCTAAAAGTTTAGATATATACGCATATACTTGACAAATTATTGCGTCAAATTTCTGTCGCTCATATATCAACCATAATTTTCCTATTTTACATTATCTTCGAACGATGATTCAATTTAGTTTCTTTTTTTTTTTTGTACGAATGAGTTACACGGCGAAGCGGCGCGTAACCGATTACAACAAAACAAAAGCATAAAACGATCCTCGTCGTCTGTTGTAGCTCGATTTTGATTATCGCCACGCGATCCCCGCCGGGTAATTACGCTCATTAATTAATCATGAGTTAAATAATAAATTAACCGACCATACGTTTGCGAATTAACTGACCATTGCGGCAAATAAACGCGCTGACAAGTTAAATACAAATTAATCCGTCCGACCTCTGTTAATTATTAATACCGGTCGAATAAGTTTCTGATATTCGAAGCACGCGGATAATTCGATACCATCAGAATTTCAACTGATTTATGCGACGAACCGTAATGAATAAGTAATAGGAATTCTTTTGGAAATGTGAAAGTATTAATTATGCGCAACTAAAGGGTTCATGGCGAACTTGATTGATAACGTCACGTTTAAATTAGTATCGACGTTAATCAAGAGCGTGTTTTTCCTCAATTATATCGCTAAATATATATTTGCTATTGTATGAAATATATTCGATACATCTTTTACCATTTCATATATTTCTCTTCTAAAATAAAAATGGTAAAGGCTGCAGTGTCATAACTTTCAAGCGATACATTATACAAGTATCAATCAAAATTAGCTTTCATTGTTACTTATTATTACTTATCATTATTAGTTTTCAATTTCACCATTTCAATTCTTTAACCCTTCAAAGTCCACCTCCGTAACATTACGTTCGATAAAACTCGTTATACGTATCACGTAAAGCGTTTCGTTCTCACGCAGTTTCCTAAAATTCAGCCAGCCCTTGTGAAAGGCTTAACAATGTTTCGCAATCATCCTGCGCTTTCTTACCAATTCTATTTTTATTTATTTTCATAGTGAGAAAATTATATTATATTATATAGGTATATTATCACAGAATTAAGAAAAGGTCTTAATAGAGAAAATAGTCGATTCCTTCGCCATTTCTTTCTTTACGTGGAAGCTAAAAAGTTTTCGATCGTATACGTAACCCTTGTCACGGCCAGCGTCGATGAAGCGAAAGATTTCCCGAAAGGGTCGAAGGGATCAATTCTCCGACGCTGTGAATTCCTGCCGGGAACCGTTCCAGGAAGGAGGGGCATGCCAACTCACGCACCGCGTAACACGCAAGCAGAATGCGTGTACATTGGCCGGACATTTTTGTTCTCGAGGATATAACGCGACATGATGCATTACAACCGGCCGGATATACCGGCTGACGGTTTTCTGTCCTGAATGAATAATCACGTCGGTTAACGCGACACGTTCGCCCATCTCCGCGGCTGCAATTCACTTCGTGTTCAAATCACCATGCTTCGACTTTTCATTAGCATAAAGAATATCTTGTCGAGGTTCCTTCTTCTCCTTCATCCGCTCGTTTCGTTATCGTTGAAACGATCTGGTTCCGATCGATCAATACCATCGTACAATCGTTCAATATAGTTTGACAGGCACATTTCACTGCATTGTTTGCGATAAATAATGTTCCTCGAGAGGCGTAATATTGATTTTTATCGCATGAAATCCTTTGCAAATTCTTCTTGAAAAATATCTGATAATAGAGATACATTTGACGTCAAATAATTAATCGAATGTTTCTCAAGGGAAGATGTATCCTTTGATATCTTCTTTTATTTTTAGAGAAAATCTTGAGCATCTAGGAGGCTTTGGGAGTTTAATCATGAAAAGCGCGTAGAATCGTACACACAAAGTAGCACGATTTAAATATATCGAGTACTTGCATGGATGAAAATCGATTACGTAAAAATTACTTACATTTTGATAATATCTACTGAGAATATAATGTTCGTTTCGAGTCACATAGATCCGACGACGAGAACAACAGGGTCGAAATATAATATCAAATAGTCGCAGATAATAGAGACGAAACGTAGTTAAATGCACCGAACAATTCTTTCGATCGTATGATAATCCATTGAACGGAGCAGTTCAGCGGATAATTTAGTCGATCTGAACAGGGTGTTCGAGGTTTGCAAAATGAGTTTAACGTTAAGATACGTTGAGCGGAAAAGAACGCCTGTGAAATTACAGGGCACGTAGATCGAGTGGTTCATCGCCGCGAAAAGCAAACGGTAGACTGTAATTTAGTTTAAAGAGGTAATAAAACAGCATGGATTTATCGAACATGACGTCCTATCGGGATGTTCGAATGAATTGAGACTCGGAACAGCGGAGGGGCGATGGGACCAAAGGGTGGCGTCGTTATTGCTGTCTGTAGACTGTCATTTCCGTCGGTAGCGTGGCTGATACAGCCGTGTCGTAGGGATGTTATCGACTTTTCAGCAGATACCAGACACGATTGATCGCGATAGATCTTCCACTTTGCAATTCCCACGAATTTACAGCGGCTCACGAAAGTATCTGAGCAGTTACGGTAGAAAACTTTTATATATACATAGATATACTGTGCGTGATATACAAAACAACTTGAAATTTCACTAGCACTGTAACGAAACATGACTGTCACGATTATATCGATTAAATTGGAAACCAACTTGAAAATGTATATACAAGTTACAAGATATTTATTGCGAACATACATTTAATAACAAATTAGTATACTTGTGAACAGTCGTTTTAAACGTACCCATTGAATAATGAATAATAACGACTGCTTAAATCAGTATTTCTGTAGCTTCGATGCATAATTACAGATTCGTTTCAAATTTTACCAATGCGATAATGATAGCCGAGTTCCACTGTACAGATCAAGTAAAAAATATCTTGTGAATAAATATTCCGTGAACGTTGTATGTGAATTTATGTTAAATAGGACTTGAAAATTATCGTGTTTCTTTCTCATGATTTTTCTTTTATTATATTATACGTGGTGAGATTATTTGTCTGCTATTGTCCATAATTTTGCGATCTCAGGATCTAAAGGGAGTTTAGACATCTGGCATTCGCAAAGACCTAAGACTTACCAGGATCTTAGGAACGTTGAATATTTCAGAGTTTCCATGGATCTCGTACTCTCAAACCCTCGCAGATTCTCAAGATTTTCAGAAATTTCTAATATCTCCGGAAACCTTGAAACCCACGAGACTTCTAGGGCCTCAGGATTTCAGGGATCTAGAAATCTTTCAAACTACCTAATGGTCTCGAGACCCTTGAAACGCTACGAATCACCCTGTAGCCGTAATACTTCCTGAAACCTTTACATTTTACATTTGTACATCCTCCCGAGCCGTATCATCCATTTTTCAAGAACCTACACTCATCGGACTCGGATATCTATTATCCAAATTCTGTACATCCGTATCCGTTGGAAACTTAAACCGGTTTATGTGCTGAGACGAAACTTTTGTTCCACTTTGCAAGAGAATGATTAGGTTCCGAAGTATGTTTCTTACGACACCTCTTCTGCCCTATTTCCAATATCAGCAGACTATTCGTATCGCGCATCTCTGGTTTCTCAATGATCGATCTACCGTGACGTTTTCCGCGTTATTGCTTTCACATGTTTTATACGATGAAGTAAAAAGTTTGAAGTTTCCAAGTCAAGGGCAGAACTCCACCGATTGAAAAGTTTCCTACACAAATAGACCGTACAAAGGGATATTTAATTAAATTGTTTCTTGTTCATTGTTCCATCGTCTTGGTATCTAGAATAGATCCTGTAAGCAGCGTCTACATCTTTTATTTGCAGCCTCTGTACGACCCAAACTTTCTCTCGTATTCGAATCTTTGCCGCATTCGATTAACGAAATCAAACGCAACGCGAGCAAAGTCCGCAGGTTCGACGCGAGTCAACGAGAACGCAACGTATATCCTTGGGGAAGGGTTCGGTCTGTGCGATTCCCATGTAATTTCAAGTTCGCTCCACACTGTTCTCCAAGTTCAGAACTGCATTTTAACGAGACGCGCCTCTATTACGCATCTTGGTCTGTAGCGGTATCGCTGCTTTCAAGCTAAATGCTTTCACGTTTGTTAAGTGTCTCGCTGATTCGATGGCCGTGCGCCGAATTCGTGGATATCATTGCGTCGCGAAGTTTCTAGTGGCTGGTTGCAGGGCTGTCACACTCGAGGCATATGCTTCGCACTTGGATCAGGCGACGCGGCATTCGCGCGAGACGAGCAATTTTCGTGAATATTCTTGCGCAGACGAGCTTCGCATATATTCGTACCACTGATGTTGTCTCGGGAAGAGAATGGACATCACGTTACACTCTCTACTCAATTTTCCTTTTTATAAGGATAAAAATCAAACAAATATAGAGAATTTTTTACTTATTTATAAACATTCCTGTTTGCTTGATTTCTGAATTTCGGTTGGATCAAGAAAATATTGATTTGATGCTTAATCATTTCGAAATTTTGGAGAGCCATTAAAGTTGACGACCATTGATCATCGAAGCCGTTTCAAGGTCGTAAGGTGTTACAAAAGTCACTTCACTCACAGTCAATATCGTTGCATGATTATACACAGAGTTATATCGTGTCACTGCTGGTTAAAGTCATATGAAAGTTGCAGCACCAGGCATCGAAGCCTTACTATTACTATTCAAGGTCATTCAGAGGCCCCCAAAAGTCATTGAAATCGTATTATCGATATCTAAGGTCGCTTGAGAAGCTCATATGACTTTATGCTTCATTTGTAAAAATATATACGGACATTTATTAGCGAAACTTGTTCCGGTTTCTCAAAGTACAGAGTTTAAAAATCGCGAAATTTTTCAGGATATAATGGATTACATTGTGGAGAAGTATTAAAAATGGCACGAGCTTACGAACGATCCAATCGACGTAACGTTATTGTCCGGCAAGGGGCCAAGAAGTTCCTTAATAAAATTCAAACTTCCACGATATAATGCGTAACCGTCCCGATTTTCGGAGGCTATTGGCAACGGGAAATACGATACCGGTGCCAAATGGGGTTGGCGATAAAAATTCGTTTCGCCGACTGGGAATAGCATCGCGCAGAAATCGTAAGGAGACGTGCTTACATGCCAAAAGACGGGAAAACGCGAAATACGCTCTTATCGATGGAATTTCATCTGGACGTTTCTCACTGAATTCATTGCTCAACTTATGTCCCTGTATTCAAAATCTCTCTATGTATGCCAGCTCGCGAAACCAACATTTTCCCCTAAAGTATGAAATCTTTCTTCGTATCTGTGGTCACGAGAATCGTTTCAGATTTCCTCGGATCGTAAGAGCAGAAGACCGTAGAACCCCTTCGATCTATTTGATCAAAGATCAGCGAATCGGAATTACATCAAGTGAGATTTTTAGAACATAAAAGATATTCAAATCGTGATTGATCTATGGTTATCGCGAATGATAACTGTGTTTTGTGCTTTCTCTTCTTCCAAGTTTCTCTTCTTTGTTCTACGACGAGAATACGTCTATTCAAGTTTCCCTAGGTTTTACTTTCTACTGTTAAGCATAAGCACACTACTGGTTTAAAGCCTGGAAAACCTGCACGTTTCGTTAAATCCAAGAATTTTCAGAGAACTGTTACCTTAGAAATTTTATTCAAACGCCTATCGCGATAAACGCGATTACTATCCACGCCTACGATATTAATTTCGAATTAATAGCAAAAGCAGCCGGAGGGAACCTTGCACAATTGAAGCAATATCAATGCTTTTTCCAGCTTGTAGATGCGATTTTCCTCGATGACGCGTTCCCTGCGCAGTTATCGTATCCTCCTATCATTAGCATAACCATAATCAGCTCGCAGCTGGAACGACGTGCAAAGGGCATCGAGAAGTCGTGGTGCATCTGCGTCTGTGCAACCGGAATAGCGTGAGAAGCGCATCGACGCTTTTGTTGCGAGCACGCACGATGCTTTGTTGTCTCATTTCTCGTGGCATTCTGCCATAAGCAACCCCCTCGCAGAATCGACCCTGTCCCGTTTCCGAGATGCGTCCGACGTGACTCGAGTCGAGGGGTAGATCCCATGGCTCCGCCTTAACGTGCTCTCCCGTCTGCTTGGCTAGCCTCGTTTCTCGTCAAACACGCGTTCCAGTCTCCGTTTATTATCGCTCCAATGACAATGTGCGTGCCGGCCAAGGATCGTTCTTTGATACTTCCGTAGGTATTTCTGACATAAATGCGATATGGCTCAAGGTAAGGAGAAAGAGTATGTCTCTTCGTGGTGCGAGTTTGAGGATGTATAAACGGAACCGTTTTCTTTCTTTGGTAGAAGATTTAACGACTGCGAGTTTTCACAATGGCGACGGTAGATTTTAGTAATTGTAAAAAGGCTGTTCAACGTCAGTCAGGCGAATAAAAGAAATTCTTGGCAATTCTGACGTTTTCTGGAGTATTTATGTTTTTTAAGACTTCGCTTTCCCCTAAGGAGATTTTCTCATTTTCATATTAAGTTTATTCAACGTAATCTAACTGGTTAATCTGGCTTTTGTAAGGGACGAGTTTAAAACGAAAACGGAACTTCGGGGGGATACATCATTGGTATATTACCAACAAATAGATGTCCATTTCCTGCTGAGAAGCCCTAGGACATCTTCCATTCTTAATACTACTTTTACTAGGATTTGATGTATCAGGTCATCCGGAAAGTTTCTTTCGTTTTACAAGGAAATAATAGGCGCACGACATTTTCCATTTTCTATTATCTTACTGGATTATGTGTGATCTATTTTCTTCTATTAGGATAAAGAGCACGATACTTGACAGATTAGATTTCAGGTTTCTATAAAGATGCATTGTTGTAAAAGACGTGTTTGTAAGAGAAAGAGACTTTTGGGACGACCTAATAGATTATGAGCACTAAACTGTACGAATCTTTTAGTAAGATTCTCAGTATGAATTAATGCAATCAATTCACTTTATATCTTATTCCCCATATAAAATATAAAAGAATCATATTGCTCGTACAATAACCTAATGTTTTATATTAGCTACAAAATATATTATATTACCTTCAAAGGTTTTTCCAATAAAAAGTGTAATCACTTGCTTTTCTTACTTAATCCGACTAATAAAAATTTCACAAGAGATCAGTGTTAATGTCATTTTCTGACTTGACAGATTTCTTTCATTTCCGTGGGTATACGGGCAGCAGACGCGTCGATTAAAATTTTCGAATTCAATAGACTGTTCGCGCGGCGTTTGCGCGGGAGTAGAATCGAACGCGGGAATGAAATTTTAGCCATTTACGGGAGTACCGGGATACGCGGTGGTGCTTTAACGTTGTATTTTACACCGCACTTAATACCCTATTTAACGCTTGCTTTTGTGTAATTGGACATGACTAATGAATCGCGGATAATTAAGCAATTATTCGATTCCCGCGAATCATCGCAGTCGACTGCGTCATTAAAACGAGCTTCGCCAAGTCAGCTTCTTCTTCCTTTTTTCTCATTTATTTTCAAATGAATTTGCGATTAACTATTGTAGCGGAAACGAAGAAATCGACGACCCCTCGAATCTTACGCAGCGATAATGTTCGTCGCGGTGGGACTATAATTTATTGGCTGGTCGTTACATGCTGTCAGGCATGAAATAAGCAATCGATAAGATTCGTTAATAGACTGATTTAATTCCTCTCTTATCACTGACCACGAATATAAGAGACACAGGAAGATGCAGCAAAATCGTTACATAAGATCGTTCGATTAATGGTAAAATGACTCGAACACATTGTACCAGAGATTATACGAAGTTTGTACGATGTTGCAATTTTCTTTCACAATCATCGAATATCCTTAACCCTTTCGCTACGGACAACTTATACATTTCCTGTATAAAAGTCTTAGGAAGAATTTCAATTTTAATAAAAGTTTAGTATTTGATGGACATTATGAACTTGAAATTACACCTATTTTTGGATCAAATTTGTTTAAATTGAGCGGGTATGTATACGTATATACTTATAAATATTAACTAATCAATTACCAAAGGCGTGTGTGTACGTTGTCTATTATGTAGAATCGTATTAACGTTTCTACGGTTTGAACGTGGCGAAAAGATTAAAGGTCTTATATTCAATACAATCTTCGAGGACAACGTTTCCAACTTCGTTCGCGAACGCGATCCTTCAATAAAACGAACAACCTCTATGATTTAACGTCACAGTACCAGCTTCCGATATCCGGTGTAATATATCCGGTTGATAGCATTTCCGACGGCGAGATTTGTCATCGAGAAAGGTCCGATATGAAAGAATTATCGCCGACCTCTTACCTCGCAGGCATACGTTATCCATAAACCTTATTCCGATAGAAAGAATTCAACAATTTTTCATATTATTACGATCTACTCCTAAGGTCAAAATTGTGACCAGAAGATCGATATACAGAAAGAGAGAGAAGAAGAGAATTAATTTTATAACATTAAACTGACGTGATTCTTGTTATAATGTGAAATATACAAATTCCTCATAGTCTAACGTTTCGAGTGAAATATCATTGTCAAAGGCTTTGATAATTCCCTAATCATTTTTCTGCTTTACTTAGATTTTCGTAAGCGCCTCGATACTTGTGAACGGGGATCTATACATCTTCCCTTGTGTTCAATATATGAAAAATATTACTCGTATAAAAAATCCATCATTGCTATTTATGAACGGTCTTAATACTCATGAGCAGACGCGTATATATCCCTCGTTGTATTTAACTTTATTAACGAACGTTATCCGTACGATAAATACCAGTAATTATTATTATTTCGAATACTCGTATATCGAAACTATGCTCGAACAACGCTGGAACGACGGGGCGAAAAGCTCGAAACATTCCATGAGCAGCGGATGATGCATCGTGCAAACACTTGAAGCCCACGAAACGTTCGATGAACGCGGGCACAAAGCTAATCTACGTAGCACGGTGAAACCATCGTGTGAAACAAATGTGTAAATGTTAGCCAAGGTAAAATTTCCGCAGCGCACCGCGTTCGATTCGCACCGTAGTTTGGCCGGGAAGGGAAAACTTGTAATCTCGATACAACGCCGCGATAATACGTTCGCGAGGGAGGTTTTGGCCAGTTCGAGATATGTTATTGGAAGGACGCCAATATCGATGATTTACCATGAAATCCGGTAGTTATTGCGTGGGAAACGCGGTCGCATTATTTATACGTTATATCGAGTCGATACTTTTCCAGCGAGCTGTGCACGGGAAATAAAGCGCTGTCTGTGGCTCGATGAAATAAGCGATTTTCGCGAACCCGTGCACACGTCTACATATGTACGCGCGTATAGATACATTTACGTAGAGAGGAAGGTAAAGGAAGGAGAAATCGATGTCGAACAAGCGCCTCGAATTATTACCGGATGTTTGGCAACCGCATCGATTTGCAGGCCTGGTTTCTCTTTTCCTGTCTATCGATGGGAAACGTGGACCCCAGTATAAACGAAGTTGCACCGAGTTGTGCTCTGCCAGGGTTACGGGAGACCTCTTGTTCTCCTCTGACGGTAGAATATACAGGGTGTTCGTGATAAAGTATTAGAAGCTGTCTTCTTCGAAAGCATCGCAGATACCGAATTGAATTTGTCGATGAATTATGAGCTTACTGTTTTCCTCGTTTCGTAGCGCTTTTATACTGCACTTGAAAAAATTCTCCATGTTGATGAATCTATTCAACTAACGGTAATCTCGATCGATCGGCAAATATCTCGTCCCTCCTTTATCGTAACTGACTCAGCATAATTCGCCGATATAATTAATGTCTGTAAAGCTTTTTGCAGTCTCGATGATTTTAATAAAGAATTAAAATATCTTTATTCGTATTACGTATTACGATTTTTTGTTATGCTCGCAATTCGCGATAGTTAAGTTTCGAGAATACGAAGTTCTTCGTATTCGTATTTGTTTGTCTTAAATAGGTCAGAGGGGCTGACCATTCACCGTGTATAAAATTCTGCGGTGAGCGTTCATGGAATGGCATATTAAGTTTGCGTTATTCGTTATGCTGCACTTTATGTATAAATATACCTATGTATATAAATGTCAAAATATTTGTAAAGTTAATTTTGGTCAGAATTTAGATTTAATTGGCAACAGGGGGATTTTTCAATTAATGTAGTTGATGCACGAGCTCACTTGAAATAGATAGAAAATTACTGAAAGCACGTATTCGCTTCGAACTCGAGTAGACCAATTTATATTCCGTATGCATACGTATTTTTTCATACGACTGGTTCAAGCGTTTTTTTTTTTTTTTGCTGTGTACAACATGAACCTGTTTTAATTAAATTGGTCGAACGTGTTGTACAAACGGTGCAGGCAGGGAAAATAAAAAATTAATCGATGCTACAATGAAATTGGAATTTTTTATATCGACTAGATTTCGATAAACGAGATAGTTTTTAAATCTGGTAACCCGTAATCTATCGGCTGAATTTTTAGGATATTAATAAAAAATATATCGACAACAAATTGAATCAATTTTCGTATGAACATTTTATGGGAAAAATATGATGGGTCACATGTTTATCATACGACGATAACCGTAAAAACCAGTACTTTGTTAACCAATCGTACATTACCAAAACTAGCTTTTTATTAAATCTGTTTATAGGTTACTCTCGAAAAATATTTACACCAAAAATATTTATTTATCAAAAATATTGATTATCACATATTATATGTGTATTAGGTACGCCATTAATATTTTCATAAAACTTCATGGATTTATCATCATATGGCGTTTCTTCTCAACCATATTATGTCAAAGTACATTATATTATTATCTCATCTTTCACCATTAAATAATGTAAAAATCGGAAAATTAACGAAAGTGTACCTAACGTATCGCATTCTTCTGTAATTTTCTTATAGAACATGCAATGTTTCCTTACCTGGCCAGTTCTCTCTGAAGGTGATGAACTCTGGAGCGTGCTCTTTCAGCTTCAGCCGTAGCCTCGCGTACCCGAGCTTCGGCTTCCATTCGTTGTCGTCGTTCGCGTTCCACATCTCGTTGCGTAGCCTCTCTCTGTAACAAGCGAATCAGTGTCTTCTATTAGTCAACGTAACGACTCTCGTTCCCGCTCTGCAGTCGTCTTTTTAATTTTCACGCAGGAAAATCTAGCATCCAACGAAAGTAAACACGAGTACATATTTTCCTTCGACTTCTCGAGCGGATCTGTTCAATGCCCATTGAGCCAGTTCTTCTCCAGCGTCATCCAGAAACGTCCCACTGCCCTCCATACCCATCATCAAGAACCCTTATTCGTGTGCAAATTTATTTCGCTTCAAGACCATTGATCTTCTCATGGATCTGCACTGAAACATGCACGTTTCTATCTGTGTCTCTACCTCTGTAGATGTTCATCAGGCGAACGCGATTCGCTCCCCTCGTTCATGATAATTTTCAATGCTGCTTCCACCCCTTGAAGACTTTGCTGAGTTTTATACATCGTGAACTCTTTTCGACTCGAACGAGCATAAGCGAGCTGATTTATCGCCGACTCCACAGGCGAAATGAATCGTAAAAAAAAAAGAAAAGGAAGAAGAAGAAAGAAGTTTGCCGAGGAAGTAAACTATCGAACAGTAGTCTGTCAGGCAAATACGATCTATTTACGATCTCTTTCCCGTTAGAAAATGTTCGTCTATATCGACAATGGGACTTTGGCTTCGGGGAATTTGTCGATTTCGATTTTATTTCCAGTGGAAAGTCTCGGCTATTGGAGGGTGAAAACTCGGGCTAGCAGGCAGCAAGGCAAATCGAACGAGAATTGTTTACGCGGTTGCGCGATTGATTCGATCAGACATGGACATTCGTGTTACAGGATTTTATGCTGGAATTAATTTCCCTCGGATTATATACTGGAACGAAGCTAAATTGATTCATCGTGGATTAGTGGCTTGATCCTTCTCTTTGTACACTTTGGAATTAAGATCTGCAGATTGACAGCGTTTGTAGCTTCAATGGAAGGATAGATGCATGTCTGTGTAGAAGAAAATGGGACAAAGTTTCGAACGCTTGTTACTACGTAGATTATGTTTATGCGTTTATACGTTTGTGGAAAATTTAAATATATAGGATGTATCCTTATTTTACTCTTAAATCACGCGAATATGTAAAATACTATCTAGAGAACGCAATTTTTCATGGAAAAAATGTTCGCAAGTATTCTTTGTCTTTTATATTCAAATGAAATATTATAATACTTTTACATTAAACAGAGATTAATATGGTGACAGGTTAAATATGCTGACTTTTATACAATTATCGTCCCGATCATATTCCAAGTTATTCGTAACTCGAAGCACACGCAAGCTTCTCCGAATTTGTATGACACAACCTGCACCACATGATTTTCACCAAGAACCGAAAGGCAACCGCGAAAGTTTCGCGGATATGGAACATTTTCTTGATTAAGCTCGGCCCGATCGAGCAGAACGACCCGATAAAGCCAGGATGGTCGGCGTAGGAAGACAAAAGAAAAAAGAAAGACGGAAGAGAATGGAAGGGAGCTCGTCGATCTTCGGCCTGGCCGCTGGGAGGAATTATTCATGAATTTAAATCGAAGCGTTGCACGGTACATTGATTGCACCCTTTCGATTCTGAGCGCGGCTACAGCCTTCGTCTATGCTTCTGCTGCGAGTCCGCTGGCTGTCCTATCAATAATTGCGCTCGGCGAATGTGCCGAAAGCAGTATTTCACGCGATTTAACTCAATGTGCCCGCCGCGACTATCGACGTCGATAATAAATTGCCAGAACCGATGGAACTTGGAAAACTCGCGACGAACCGCACCCGTATTGGTCCCAACTCCAACCAAACGAGTTTTAAACCGTCCTCCCGACCTCTTCGATGTTTCAATTTCGTTGGATGTTCGAGAAATTTCCTCGGAATCTCGTTATTTTATTTGTCAGGTTCTAGTGGATACGTTCGTTCCAGGAGAAGACCGAGTCGCTTTTTTCTCGTCGGATAGAACATACCGGTGTCTCAGACCGTGTTCCTTGAAAAGCTGCAGAGAGTAAGTCGGTTGATCTATTTTGTCGAAATGAAATTCTTCGAGGTCGGATTCTTTTAGATTTTTGTAGAGAAGAGGCGGGTAGGATAAATGTTATTACGCAACATTCTCTCGATATCAGGAAGGTTAAATATCATCGAGTATTGGAGCTGTTATTAGGTTTGCACATAACTCAGTCACCATTTGTACCTCGTTTGAGCGTTTTACAAATATTTGTTATCCAAGCAATTCAGTTACAAGTAACGACGTATCTCTCCGGTCACTTTCAATCGCGTTGTTCTATCATTGAAATATTTCTTAAGTTTGAGAAAAATAAAAGACGTCCGATATTTGGCATATCCTCTACGGCTGTCCGCCGTGTTTCGACTTGAAACGGGAAGATTCGACAGCCTTCTTGCTCGCTGGAAGGAAATTCAGAATTTGAGACGCAAACGTGTATTACGCGCAGGATTAATTCGCTACTGCATATTCGCGATGAATTCTGTCGATCGTTTAAAATCAAATCTACGCTACGACAACGAATCAAACGTGCTTCGTATCCTACACGCTGTTCAAACCTCTTCTTCATCCCCGAATTCATTTAATTCTACAAAGAACACCGAATACTACGGCGTTCTTATCTTCCCTTGTCTCGGTCTTTCAGATCCTCCGATTTCACTAGTAGTTTGCCAGACGAAGAAAATTCAATCTTGCAGGAAATTCGACGCTCTCTGGATCGAACACAAGCGGAGAATTAAACCGGGCCGCGCTTAAAGTCATCGCGATCGAAATAGGTGGCGGTCCATTAAGCGGAGTCAGGTGAAAGGCGTTTAGTCGAGGGTCGAAACGGGAGATATCGCGGAATACAATCTGGTAAAAGCCGAGTGACCACCGCGTACGGGGCTTAAGGGATGCTTCGATCGGATTTATGGAGCCTTAAATCCCGACCAACGTTCTTCTCCCCCGTTGTGCTATTCTTCTTTTTCGGGGGGTGGCCACTCGTCGAGACGTAATGCGATCTTGTCCTTTTTCGGCTGCCAGTCGACGGAAACGCCGCCATTGCAAGGCCTTGAAGGAAGCACAGGCCAGCGCGGGGTTACTTTTGACTTCGTAACTCTGTCTTTTCTATAATTTAAAGAGGATTTAAATGGACGCGGACATAAAGGCTGGAAAGCTCTCGTATTGAGTTTCACGTAGAGATTTTTCAAAGGCTTAGGACTATTTACCTTTCTATTCCTTTCGAGGAAGGTTTATTATACTATCGCGAAATAATATACGATAGTGTATTATATCATACGCGATATTATTTTAGAATATTTCAATAGAAAAGAAATTTCATAGAAATTTGTGTTGGCGACGTATCGACGATTGCTTAGACTATTTCACCTATTACGCGTATTACGCGATCGATTCTATCGAGAAATAATAATATTCGCGTGCACTTTTAATCGATGATTATTTAGAAGGGTCGTTTGAATTTTGCAGAAACGAAACCGGTCAATTTCATCGAGATCAATTATGTGGTTTCGGAAGAATTAACTCTTTGCTGGTTGAACAGCGTTCGACGTTTCACTGTAACTGATATATCGGAAACTTTGTTTCTCGGTTTCTTGATAAAATCACGTTCATGTGGAAACGACGCGAGGCATTGAAATTGCGGAACGCAGGGAGCAAAAATTAAGGAATACAGTAGCAGTGTCCGTGAGGGAGAGCTTAACGTATTGTAAAAGGAACGGCATTGCTTACACAACGAGTAAGGTGGGCACGTCGATCGATAACCGCATGTGAGTTTCATTCGAGACACGTGCGTCACGTAAAAAATCTACGTTCCTAACGAGATTCAGCGATGAGCTGTCTCAATGGCGTATCGAAAGGATTCATCGATAGGTTAACAAGTTTTTCGATCGCCTTAGCAATCTTTCTCGTGCACGTTTCATTTACATCGACCGACAACTTTTCTTTTTCTTTCTTTCTTTTCCTCTTCTAGTCTGTATTCACAACTTGGAAAATAGATATGAAATCTTTGATGTTAATTTTTACGAAAATATGATTCATAATCTAATTCCTCGAACATTTGTACTCGATCATTTATCACGGAAGGGTTCATTTATATACCCGCGTTCCTTAAATACGATTACTACATCATCAATCACAAAGGAGTTATTTCTCATGTTCTCATCCCTTCTTCTTTGCCAGACTTATAATACGCATAACATGATATAACGCTATATAAGCTTGTAGTACTTAGGCTACACTGCTGCTTAATACCTTCTGTGAAATTTCTTCCTTGAAATATGGACATAACGTAATATGTATGTGTCGAAACACTTTATATAATGATGCAATTAATTTTATCCATAAAAAGTCAAACCATTTCTGCACTACGAACGAGCCAACTTAATTCGTTCACGTATTCATTAGTAACCAGCTCCGAACCTGTCATGTTTCCGCTAACATCGAGTTCCGTTCCTGACTCGATACTCTCGTTAATTATATTCATTCGCCTTAAAATTCCAAATTTATTACTTATCCGCTAATCTCTTAAACACAGTACAACGTTTCAATTCACTTCGTCATATTAACGTTCTCAATTTAATTACGAATAAATTCGCTTCGCAAGTTCCGATAAGTTGCAACAATCTCTCGTCTTTAGCTCGAAGCACGTGACTCTTCCATCTGCCTCGTAATACTAGCAATCTTGATCTAACTACGAATAATTTTCGTTACCAAAAATCTCCGAAGTTCTAATTTTCTATCGCCGATACGTTCCAGGAACATTTCCCCTTTAACGCAAAGCGGCACAGTTCTCGCAACTCGGCTCTTCCGTGCGCCTCATAATTTAAATATTCCTAATATAATTGCGAACAAATTCAGGTGCCAAAAGTCTGCAAAACCCACTTTTCTATCACCAACGAGCCCCAGGAACATTTCTCCTTTAATCTAAAGCGACAAACTCTCCTCGTAACTCAGCTCTCCCATCCGCCTCGTGATATAAGTAGATATTCCTAATTTAACCCAGTTACGAAAAATCTCGAAAATCCCATCTTTCTGCCGCCGATACGTCGCAGCAATATTTTCTTTTTAACGCAAAGCGACACACTCTTCGCAACCCAGCCACGCAGCTCTTCCATTCACCTCGTCGTATTAGTATTCTTGGTTTTTCGGCGGGCAGGACGCGGTGTCGCGTCGGTTCAAAGTCCCCGGTGACTCAGTGCGTGCACGCGTTCGTTTCATTCGAGGCACGTGCGAGCCGCGAGGAAGCTGCGAGTGGACCTCCACGTTGCACGGTCGACGTTGGCTCGAGTTAAAAGGGTTCCCGATACGTTTCGAGGGCTCGTTGATCGAGTGACAAATTATTAATGAGATTCGCCAATGATAGCGCGTACGCGTACTGCAGAAGCGCGTGGAGGGCTGAATAATTCAGAATGCGAGCAAATTCTCGGCCACGATCGGATTTCTAGCTGCTTGTACGCGAGGGGATCGTCGTTTTCAGAGGGAAAGTAAAAGCTGGGAAGGCAGGTGAGGCGCAAAGGGATTGATAGCTGGGTCACGTGCCACTGATCCTCACCTCTCGTCGTTGGGAAAGCAATCGCGATAAATCTTGCAGGCTTCTTCGCGCCTTCTAGGAGAATGTTGCCCCGTGGGGACGTAACTGTGCCATAGTTGTTTTATTACGACGCGTATCCAGTCAATTATCTGCCCTTTTTAAACGACAGAGGGTGTGTTACGAACTTGGTCATCGCGCGACTGCCTGTGGTGAGTCGCTTCGCGTGATTTGGAAGATCCAGTTTCTAGCGAATGGATTTTGTAGTTTTGCGTTTAGTGTTCGTTTGATAATTGCTCGAACGGTACAAATGTGGTTCTACGAGGTTTTCCAGTAGAGAAATGATAAAAACGCGAGTTTCTTTCCTGTCATGACCACGTCGTATAAACAGCTGATCGTCGTTATTTTAGAAACACGAAATATAGAGGAACCACGAATAGAGTCATTAGAATTATTAGTTATTCTTATGGCATAAGAACAGAGAAATAACACACGCGTTTCATACAAATACCAAAAAATCAACTTTTCTCTCATTATCAAACGCAATCCTCGAGTTGCAAGAAGAATTACTCTCCAAGCTGACAAATCATCATATAGCAATAATCTTTCAGAATAAAATGGACAAAGATTCCACGCATGGTTTTTCACTTAACAGGAAAAGAAGCTAAATTCGTGGTGCAGACGCGAATTACAAAAAGCTGGTGTCAAACACCGAACACGTATGAAAGGTAGTCACGGCAAACAATCGCGGCACGAGCACAACTGTGCAAACAAGATAATTAACACCTCTCGACCTCGACATTATCGGTGCAGCATACGAGCCTTGTGTACTTTTCCATTTCACGGACGGATTTCACGTCGTTGTTTGTCGGCAAACTTGCGATCGATTCATCGAATTGTGCATTCGCGCGAAAATTCGCATTGCAACACCGCGGCGACTAACGCTGGCTATGATTTGAAGCAGTTTTGCGAATAGGAGCGAGTTGGGTCGTTGGACGCGTTAATATTTGTGTTCGTTATGGCTACGAGTCGCCTTTCTCTTTCGCTTTCCTTGTATATTCTACTTTTTTAGTTTTTATTTTCGACGAAGAGTTCTTTGGCTTCGATTAGTCGTCCAACGATGATTCTGCAATTTCCTTCGTTTCTTTTGCCGTAAGCGAACAATTTTTTGCTGTCGTCGTATACTCTACTTGTTTGTTCCCCATTGTCAACGAGGAATTCTTTGCTTGCAACAGATAGTACAGATATTATGGCTCAGTTTTTGTCTTGTACAACTATATGTTTTCCACAGCTTGGTATAGTCTGACTGTATTTTCTCTGAGAGTAATGCGTATAATTTTATAACGCAAGAAGATTCAAATTAATTCTTTTCGTAAAATAGATGAAACATATTCGTATTATTACGTCTACTATTACTATTATTACATGTTACGGAGCTACCTGATCTATAATTTTACTTCACACGATATTATGAACATATAAAGAGCTACTCAATATTAATTTTTCTATTTTATTACAATTCTACGGGAAGCGTCAAATGGGAGATCAACGAATCCTACGAATTGGAAAACTCCGTCGTCTCTTTCATTAATACTTCATCATATTATCCGCACATGTAATTTCGCTTCCAAAATCCAGTCTGGCACAAAAGCTTCCATATAGCCATGACCGACCGTATAACAATTTCGCGGCGGTTGTCAAAAGAATCGGTAATCGCGGAGCATGCTTCGGTGTAATTCGAGTAACGAACCCAAATGCAAATTCGCCTTGCCTCTGCTGAAGAATAATTAAATCCTTTTTCTCGTATTTTCATGGTATTTTCCACTTCGACCGGACAGTGTAACGCGTTCTTTCGCGATCGACCGGTAATTAGTCGAACCGCGATAAAGGAACCGTAACTTACGATCTTCGACACGACGTCGCACGAGTTACAAACGACGTGGTCCCGTTCATTTACGAAATGAACGCCAGCCAACGACGTTTTTCCACGAATTCGTCGAGTTTCGTGCGGTTGCACGATCAGCCTCCCGGTATCGTATTATTTAGGGCTTGCTTTCACCACGATTTATCGCTGTGAACCGCGTTGATACGCGTCGTTACATCGAACCGCGTGTTAACGGCGATAACGCTAGTTTCGCGCACTCGCTGAAAATCCTGGAATTAGCCGATGGATATACGGAGCTATTCCTCTCGGTATGCACCGTGCGAACCGCGGCTACGTTTCCGGTATTCTACTCGAGAGAATTTGTGAATCGTACGGCTTGCTGCAGCAAGAATGCTGGCATAGCGGATCGCGGTTATGGAAGAAATTCTTTGAACATGTTGGAGAAATTCGGCGGTTCATGGAGGAACAATATCGTGTAGAATTTTCATTCTAAAATTTCCTTTCTCAATTTGAATCTCAGTTTATTTACGGGGAAAGACACATTACGGTATAGGATATTATGTTACAGATTATAAGTTATAATCGAATTATGAATTAAGACGAGGTACGGTACGAAGAGTACTTCATTGCTCGGCAAGTTTGAGAAAATATAACAATAGGTGGATGTGCAGTGTTGGTATTTAACGCATTGCGATTAAAACCAGCAGGATAAGATATAATATCGTAAGTTTCTAGCAGCGACATTGATTCTGAAATTCTCGATGATTTAAGGGCAGTCTATAAGCACGTTAAACACTTTGTGAGCAAATAGAACGTTTGTGAGTTATTCTTCTACATTCCAACAATGTATGGCCAAGAGCGGATATTATGGACCGATAGTCATGAAACGTAAGAGGCATGGATTCGTCACAGTACTAAAGTTTGTATAAATAATAATTTTCTTTCCTGCAGCAACGAATGAACAAACATATTTTTCATATGTTCTAGTCAATTTGAATCTTTCGTATCCAAAATTGAGTTGCTCGCTGTTCTACTTGTTTTCAAAATCTAAGAATATTTCGCGATGTTTATCAATATTCCTACGATGTTATATAATTCCTCTCGCTAAGATAAAAACCGTTTTCCAATAAAAACGAAAATTCACAGGATGAAACTTACTTTTTGAGAATTAATTTTGTCGTTCGATGTTGCCCAATTTTCTTCGTCAAATTTCTTAATTTTCACGAAAGTCCAAATGTCCCTTCTACGACAACTCAACAAGGTTGCAGTCACAGAAATTTTCGATATCTCTCACTATGCAATCGTCACAATAATCGCAGTAATTTTACAAGACGTAACGCCGTAGGTATTGTCATTAACGATGCTTGGGTTAATCAGTCTTCGATTACTTGGACGATCTTGATCGCAAGAGAGAGAGATAGATAGAGAGAGATAGATAGATAAATAGAGAGAGAGAGAGAGAGAGAGAGAGAGAAAGAGCGGATGAATAGAAATCGTGGAGGGTTTGTGTGAGCTGAATCGGAAGAGATTCAGCGGGCGTGATTCAAATCGTCAAAGTAAACTCTGTCTTTTACGAACGCACGAGGCGCATGAATGCTTCATTCATCGGCACGGAAAGCGGCCGGTGAATGGGTGTCTCTCATGGGCGCAGATATCTACGCGTGATACCTGCGGCAGAGCTTAAATGGCCCATGAATTTCCTCGTTACCTTTTTCTTCTTGCTCCTTCTCCTCTTTCGCCTCGCATTTTTATCCTCCAAGCTACCGTGTGCTCCGATTTCAACGAGAAACTGTCGAACAACGGTATTCTTTTAACGGAATCGGCGATATCAATTTTCTAAGACGAGAACAGACTGTGTTTCTATTTCCCTTCAAAGAAGCATGATCTTCGACGGTTGAAACAATTTCACAGGTTTTTCGCCGAGTTCAAAGGACAATCGTCGCTTCCACGATCTTGCAGAAAGGAAGAAAATTACAGGTATTCGAAGGGAGAAATAAAGAAACGATCGTAAGAATGAAATTTTTTTTTTTCTTAAAGTAAATAGTTCAGCATTTCTTGTTCCTCGAAGTCCGAGTTAAACAACCCTTCGCCCTTATAGCTATAAGAAAGACTAATCCAAACTTCATCTCAGTCTTCAGAAAAGAACGTTTCTTCTCCGCAGAAATATAACGCAGTTCGAGTTTTTACAACCGCGGTGTGCGCCACTTCAATGCTGCTTCGTCGCAAGGGAGAAATATTCTGAACTATAAAGAAACTGCGAAGCGTCAGAGACGCAAGAAACGTAAACGCTTCCCCTTTAACTTAGCAATTTGACCTAAAAACTTGGTTTCTGCCACAATCGCGATATTTCTCTCCTGGTTGAAAATTCACGCTTCAACGTCCTTTTATATTTCCTAGTTTTATACGTCGTCGGAAAAAGAGACTGCTGGTTCCGTTCGATTATCGTACGACTTTTTCTACGGCCACAGGAGCTACCCTTTCAAAGGACGCGAATCGAGGGACGTAAAAAGTTGCGGAAGTACAAAAGTTACGAAACTAGCCGGGACGGTTTTGTTACGGGACAACGGTTATGTCCCTGCTAGCCAGACGAAACTTTCTACCCGATTGTCGTTTATAGCGCGAGACGAATATCCAAACAAGTTCAACGGTACGATTCGCCGTGAAACTCTTCCTGGCGTTCAGAACGAACGGTCCGGCTAGTTTCCAGTAACGAATGAAACGTTTCATCGCCGCAACTTTCAAAGATAACCCGTTTTGCTCGTGGATAATACAACGAATTATTCCTTCCGTTTGTATGGTGTTTTGGTTCGCCTTGGAATGTCGTTTACTCGAATATGGAAGTTTTACGCGATAGTAGCTTAACAGAAGTTGGATGGCTTTGCAGGACACGCGTGGACGCTTCAAGCGTTGATGTGAATTTCTTCTTCGATGCTCTTATCGCTCTATTCGGGGAGTTTAAATGGCAAGAAGAAACAAGGAATAATATTTTTTACCGGAGAACAATTGCGCCGAATATACGTTTAATCGTTCTAACTAAAGTAATTCATTTTTGCTTCCAGATTCGTCACAAAGTGGATATCACTTTCAACTTCTCGTACGAAGAACAGAAAGTATACGACTCTCCAAACAAAACTACACGAAACGTTTTTAAAACCGCAAGAAATGCTCTAGCGAACAATAAAGAGTACAGAATCATGCAATTATGCTACCGAGCCGAAAATTACTCAACTTCGATATCTCAAGACAAAAATCAAATTTTCCAGATGTATATCCATCGCCCTTATCTTCAACCCGATACCCTGTCCTTAACCTCGAATCGTTCTACTCGCACAAAGCACCATACGCGAGCCAGCAAATTCTCAAACGATCGATCCATATATGTACCTTCATATTCCCCATTCACGTTCTAACCCATATACTGCGCTTCATTATCCAGCGAAAAAAGGAAGAAAGAAAGGAAGGGGGAAAAAGGAGAAGAGAAAGCTGGACGCAAGACGCGTGTTGTCGGTAACGGGTCGGGAATCGAAAGAAGCTCGCGCGGCCACCCCTCTCGAGCGACTCACCCTGCTCTGCTTAGTGAGGTTGGCGCCCATCAGCCGGCGATTCTTCGTGGCGTCGAGGACGTTCCGACGGGGGGTGCCCTCTCCGCCGGGACATTCCCGTCCTGAGGGTGCAGAGGGATTGACCCCTCCTGCTGTTCCCCAACGGTGCACTCGTGCGGCCACCCTGCCTATCGGGCCCTCCACCAGTCCCCTTAGAAGTCGTAACGTGCTACCCCTGCACGATAGTCCGCCACCACCGCCGCCACCACCACCACCACCACCACCAGCACCACTGACACCACTCGTAGTGCAGCTACCAACACCGTTACTATCACCGTTATTATTCTTTTGCCCACTACTGTCGCCGTGTTCGTTGATAGTTCCACTGTCGTCACCGATAACACCACTGCCACCACCACTCCTTTCGTTGACACTTTCACCCTCCACCTCCTTCGTTTCCAGCCTCGTTGTATCCTTCGTCTCCTCCACCCTCCCCGTTGGCCTTTCTCGTGTCACCTTCGCCGATGATCGGCGTCCTCGTGATTCCCCACGGTCTCCGCCACCCTCTGCAGAAGCGCGTCGCAGCTGTCTCGAAATCGTTGCAGCTGCAACGCAACCGCTCGATCGACGAACCTCGTGTCGCTGCTCGAGCCTCGTGGCTCACCAACGCTTCCCTCCCGCTAGGAATTTATTCAGATCTTTTCTACAAATTGAATTGTTTCTCTAGGAAGAAGTTCTTTTTGCAGCAGAGATCTGTGTTTCTGTCACTGCGAAGATTTCTTTTTTAATTTTTTCACTGGTTTGGAAATTTATCTGATATGTGGATTTCTGATTTAAGAGGGAATCTCGTCGATGAAGTTGGTGGTGTTTATAGAAGGATAGGAGGGTGGATCAACCTGCTGGAAGACTCTGGCTCGCGATGGTGTTTTCGATGGTCGATGATCGATCTCGCGGGTTCGCTTGCTCGTATAAAATACATACAAAAGATATATCACGATCTGGAGGTAGGGGATTTCGCGTTTGAAAGCGAGCTACGTTCTATCAGGAGTAAGGCAACGATCTTTCTGGATTAGGATCGGTAAAATTTCGGATCGGCCATCAGCTGAACACGTTCTCGTTCATCTCTCTGCATCGCTCGATCGTACCAGGTGTCCGCCTGTCAACTCCCATTACACAGTCCGTTCACTGTCATGTCCCGGTAGACGGTGCTCGTCATACGAACTCGTGTTCACTGGACATCGATACTCGCACGTCGCTGCGGCCGACAGCGAGACAACGAGCCACCCCTTCTGTCCTTCAAAACTCCGATCGATCCTCTCTTTCGATTAACTACCTCGCCGACTGTTACTTAAACCTTCACTGCCAGTTAAAACTTTGCTATTTTAGGCATCCAGCGTTCAGGAAACATTCAGCAAAGTCCACATGTAGAATATTCGAAGTTCTCTATACAGTACGCCAACATTCATTCATCCCTTATTTAAGCGTTCACCAAATTCTCAAAGTTCCAATGTCAAAGATCATAGAATAACAGAACAAAAATCATTGATAGGACATTTAAGAAATTGTTCCAAACTACCCAAGCGAAGAATATTTTCTTTTCTGTATACAGTGGAAGAAGTAACCGAGACGAGCGAAGGTGTCACGCGCGTCGACGACGGCGACGAGGATCGGCGTGGAACAGGGCGAAAACACGAGCTGACGTCCGTGTGGCGCGCTGGTTGCCGACCGACTGACTGCCTATCGCCGATTAACGGCCTCCCTTCGCCGTGTGTCTGACTCACTCCAACCCTTGGGGAGGATTTCGAACGGTGCGCTTGCGTGGCTCGCGCGTGCATACGCACGGTGGAGCGCGTGAAACAGCGCTGCTGATCCTCCGCGTTCTTGCACGTTCGAAAAACGACGAAGAAGTTAGATTCTCGTTGGACAAAGCTGGCAAAACTTTCCACGTATAGCTCTTCGCGGTGTTTTCTTTTGCTTCGTTCCTTCCTGTTTCCTTTTCGTTGCGTTTGCGGTTCGGTTCTGAAGCAGAAGACGTGGTGGTGGTGGTGGTGGTGACCGAGGATGGTAGTTTTTTTGGGGTTTTTTAAGGATCCGAATTTTTCACGGTCTTTGATGGTTGAGAAAGTTTCTTGTTCGAGATTTCGGTTTCATTTTTGAGTCCATTTTTCCAAGGAGTTGTAAAAGCGCATTTGTGGCGTGCCGTTTTCAGGTAATTCACAATGGAAAATCCAATAGCGAAAGACTAATTGAAAATCTCTAGTTTGTACGAACAAACCAGGTAAGCGAGATTAGATTAGAAGATCTGTATCGATTTTTCTTGAATAAGTACACTCAATCTCTATCATGAATGATTCTATCGTTTGATGATCCTGATTTTTATCATTCTATCATTCTTGGATTTTCTTTTATGAAGTTGTAAAAGCCTTCTTTTTAGGCAATTAATGAACAAACTAGACTAGTATTGATTTTTTTTTGTCTAATAATTTACTCAACCTCTATTGCGAATTATTCCACCGGACCAATCAAATGACCAGAAATGAAACAGTTTTACAGACTGATGGATCGAAAGTTTTATAGTATTACACAAGAAAAAAGGATTAAGCTCAAGACAATCGTAAAATAAAAATGTACAAACGATATATGCGATCTTCTAATCGTTCTGGGTTGCTTCGAAGAATTTCGAATATACAATTCGATACGATATAATGATACATGTGATATAGAAAACCATGTAGACGGTAGACGAGGAGGATGTGCGCCGATTAGGGTCAGTAAAAGCAACTCGGTCAAGCAGCGATCTAAATCGCTCAAGCTCGTCAGAATTCACTCCCTCGTAAGACACTGCTAATTACGTAAACGGGGTGCGAAGACGGTCGCTATGGAATCGCTTGGATTAAGGTCTCGTAATCTCGTTTCCTATCCTCTAATAAATTCATAACATCGATTGACCCCCGATATCCTTCGCGGTTAATCCGCTTTATGACATTTTAAAACTGATTAGGGGCTTGCGCTCCCATCAGCTGCCCCTCATAGAAACCGGCATTATTTTGAAAATTCATCGACGAACAATAGTCGCGTATCAATCACCTAGGAAATAATCGATCCTCGTGATTTATTATCGCGCGTTTTACCACCAAACGACGTGAATTTTATCTTAACGCCGGAGTATTCGAACACCGTGATTTGCTAGAATTTTCGTCGGAGGGCAAAATGGCGTTACCGCGTTTTATATTTATAACGGGAATTTTTCGCTGTCCGCCGCGTTTAATATAAGCCGCTGGGGTCAGAGATATTGAGGTTTGACGACGTTTACAAATCGCTGACGGTGAACGACGCGGTCGTTGTTTCGAACGAGGGATTCTGTTTCGTGGGATTATTCCCTGCGAGCTGCTACTTTGAGAATTAAATCGAATGGCACGGATAGCGGTGTTCGTTGCGTCGAAATGCACCGAGTTTGCAAACCTGACGCGAAACGAGTAGCAGCTGTTGGCGAAATAGCAGTCAAAGACCTGGCGCGATGAAAAGCTTAGAAGCTTTTGTCGCGTTCGTCGAAATTAACCGCCGTTAAGATACATACATTTTGACACGGACACGCGATATTTCTTGACGCGACGTCACCCACATTTTAAAAGAAGAAAACTTAAAACTGAACAAATGAAGTGTCTAGCCCTCTGATATTAAAACAGCGATCGAAAGATATAGCGAATATAAACGAAGGAAAGATATTATTTTACAGCGTCGACGTAATTAGCGAGTATCGTTGTAATATCAAATATGCTCTATTTATATCACTGGATTTCACGCGTGAAATAACTCGTGAGACGATAACTCTAGCAATTTGCTGATGAACTCACGATCAATCAGGAGTATCGTTAGACCACAGAGACAACGCTGCACGATGATAAATACACGTTGGTTTCTCAAGGAAACTATCCTGTTCGATCGATGCGTCCGTTGCTTCGCCATTCCGCAAAGTATATTAACAGGTTGCCAATATCCCGATGGCGAGCAGGAAAGAGGATCCACGGAGGGCGACATTGTGAGGCAAACAATTTAATATGCGCCGTCTCTCGACGAAAGTCCTTGCTAAGGACCCTTCCTCGGCATACCTTATCTGTCTTCTAACAGTCACAAAGCCGAGATCTCCACGTTTATTGGAAAGTTCTACTGTCGTGCGATCCCAGGCCAGGATGAAAGGTGCTTCTGCACCCCCTCATCATTCCTCTCCCCCTCTCTCTCTTTCTTGTTTCTCTCCTCCTCTCTGTTCTCTTCTCTGTCCGTCCCGTATCATCGATACAGAGAAGCCGGTAGCTCCGGTGCCTCTTATCTGTCGACTGTTCAACGTTTCGTGGTACGCGGGCCTGATTCGGTGGAAAACGGAATTTGCCTGGCATTTGCCGTTTTGAGAGATTGCCTGGATCTCCTCGAGCTATACAATTAGACGAGATAAGACATCGTAGTCGTAGTGGAATTTTATTCGGCGTTGAGTCGGATTTCACTCGGTTTGTTCTTCTGTGATCCCTGCAACTTATGGGAGAGCTAGGGTGTTTGAGAGAAAAAGGCTGGTTTTAAGTCACGGTGGACGCGATTCAGATGTTCAGGCAAAGAGAACGACAGCTCGTGGGAATCGAAGAATACGGCAGAATTGCGTATCTAAGGATTTGAAATAGGGAGAGAAAAGTTCCCCTGAACGTTTGCGACGAATTTAGAAGAACATAAATCATTAATCATGCTGACTACACGTACGTTGCGGCGTGAGAAACGGTGGATATTTGATGGATATTAGAAATTAAAGAAGGAAGAGTTGATCGTATATTTAAGAATTTGAGATAAGGAAAACCATGTTGATTATGACGAATTTAAGATATTTAGTAAAAAAATAATAATTCTTCCAGAACTTGACAAATAAAAGATCGACTGTGTATCCAAGAATTTAAAATGAAGAAAGCCGCGTTAATTATTTATGCTAAATATTATCCTGATAAGAAAGAAGCATGGAATTTTCATATTTTTGCGATCTTCGATCTAGGCACGTCCATTCCTCTACACGGTGCATTTTCGTTCATTCACTGCATTGCCTTCGAAAGCATGCCACCCTCGAAGGACAGCTCGAACAGCTGGACAACTTTCGTGCCTCCCTTGTTCTTTCCTTTTCGTAGCAGTACGGTCGACCGACGTGTGAAAGACGAAACGTTCACGACGGTGAAATTCAGCAAATGAGTCTCGTTTCATACATATGTCAGTCGCTAAAACTTCTACATTCGGCGATCAATATCCTAAGAATTGGATTCACTTCAAATTCAAAGGTTCTAAAAATTGGAGACAAAAATCCAAAATTCTCCCAACCTAAAACCCCAATCGTCTAGAAAATCAAAGACAAGTTGAATTCTCCTCAATCCTACTTCGCACCTATTCAAGCATAAAAATCTCAAAAAAAAAAAGACCATAGACAAAGTGAATTTATATTTACCAATAGAGAAACGAATAAATATGCGATGTACCACGGAAGTGGTGAGCGCTATTAACGCGGTAAAAAATTATTTTAAAAAATTATAAAAATTCGCCTCTGTACGACTTATTGCCGAAAAAAGTGTCGTGCGACGTGACGAATCTAAGGTTGAAAACACGCAAAATGCGTGTTGTTACGGGGTCGCGAAACAGCGAGGAAACGCGACGAGTAACCGGTAACGTGTTAAGTCACACACGGCTCGTTTCCACGCATAACAATGTACGAGAGAAACCGGCAGGAACAATGACGTATGCCCATCATAATGCGCTGCTGTGTACGTCTTCATGGCAATTAGCATGCATCCAGCGGAGCTTAGGCCACGTTGAGGGGGTGTCCGAATAATCCCGCGTGATCTACGCACGTTTCCGATACCCATATGCACTGTGCTTATGCCAGTGCTTGCCGCAAACCCCACGTATACAAGTAGCCCCGTATTACGTGCACGTGGGGGGAACAAAGAGGGCGGAGCCCTTTGAATAATTTCCCTTTTTACTCCGGGGAACCCAGCCGGCTTTATTTGTTTCCTGCTGAAAATCGATCAACCATATTGCTGTAACCACTGTTTAATAACGATCTACTTCAAGCAGAGGATTTTCTGTCCTCTGGAAATAGAGCGAGGATCAACGGTGATCGATGATGATTAATCGAGACGTTGCGTACGACGTGGATTAAAATAATTATTGTTATCGCTAATAAGTATCTTTGGCTTCTATCGGCAAATATAATTTGCAACTTGAGTTGCAAGTGTTGCACTTTTAGCAGTAAAGTGTTTTACTTTTGGATATATGGAGTAACACTCGTGTACAGAAATCAATAAGAGTGAACTTATCGTGTCTTTTCCTGCGATCTTCGATCGTTGAATAATTATCGGTTAAACGTTGGTTGCTCGGCAGGATATATTTAACGATATTCATCGAGGTTCCTCAAATAAAAGAAGAATTTAAATTTTCAGAATAGAAAGTGGTATTCGTTAACCTATTTCTTTATTCTACTCACGTTCCTGTAGGAAGTAGCGAATGGTTGGAAGATACATACCTGAAACAGAAGAAGAATATTCTCATCAGCGATGCACTATGAAACGAAGGATTAAGTTTCCTCACGTACTATGATCAATCAAGCTGACACAGTATACAATTGTAAATGTTTGTAAACGACTCGATCAATTCGGAAAAATGTGCTATTCGAGACTTCGGAAACATTGCCCTACATCCTTCTCATCTTTTCATGTTCACCGCGAACCGATTACGTGGCTCGTTTCATCTCTTAAACTTTCATCCCATAAACTTCAACTGTGTACGCAAATTTGACCAATAAAACGTCCGCGCTTCAAAACTGTGATTTTTGCATTCTACTCGTCAAGAAGTACTACATTGTTACAATAAGAAAAATATGTCACAAACTCGCAGTGTCCCAAAATAAGATTTCGCCAACATGTTTTACGAAAATGAATTCCGCACAGCGAGATAGGAAGCGTGGCAAACAACGTAAGCGTCGCAGGCGAGGATCAAAAGAACGTGGCGTTTCTGCAAATCGTAGAAAGAGAGAGAGAGAGAGAGAGAGGGAGGGGAGAGGGAGAGAGTAGCTCTTAATACAGGAATTACACGTCGGGAAGGAAACGTGACGAGACTTTTACAACAGGAAGGAGAACGTTGACGGCGACGGGAGGAAAATTCGAGATTTGATATTTCGGCGAGGACTCGCTGAAGATCTTGCACGGCAAAGCGGAACCGAGTCTCTCGGTGAATATGAACAAGAAACGAGTGGAGCGATGATAACGCCGAAGAGCTTTCCGCTGTACTGTATCGTATTTACTACTCGTGGAAGTATGAAACGACTCTCGGCGACTTGTGAGCGTACAGGAGGACGACGATTAGCGGCATGCAATAAAATAACTTTTAGCTTTAGGACCGTTGCGCGATACTGGCTCGTTCTTTTACATCGCGAGTTGCATGTTGTTGTTGCACTTTCCAGTTCTGTCGTCGTTCGTGTCGATGTAAATCACGCGGCTCTGCTGCTCTCTTCAATTTGCAAGCGCATCTGATACGCGATTATTTAGTAGCCGGATCACGGTTTTTCCTCGGGTCAGCAGTTTTCTATATGTTTTTAGTTTTGAAATACGTAAGTTGCATCGTGCAGACTTCCGTGAGCACGTATGATGGTGTACCATTATTAATTCGTACACTATGACGATGGTCTTTTCGCTTATTCCGAATTCGTTGTTCATACGAATGCATATAACTAGATGCTTTTTTTTATATTCTACGAAGTGGAAGTGAAATAGAGTGATTGAATGGTCCTATTTAAGATAAATCCAATGATCTTTGTACGATTTTGAATTGGTGTAAAATGTTTCAAACCCAGAAATATTTTATATACCTTGATATAATTTCCGATAATCTCAACCATGAAATGGCTATAAATATCGTTCAAACGGCCTTGTTATGACCTTGAACTGTCATCTAATAATCGTAAGTGATCTTCGAACCGGTGTGTTATGGCCTTGAATAACTTTCGATCGAACCACGAGAAAGTATATCTTCGTCCTGAAAGTGAATGAAACAACAGAGATGCGTGGAAATGTTCCTTCGTGCCTGCCTTTGATATTTGGACGAATATCTGACCGCAATAAACGTGTATCACTTTGTGGCGACCTGCTACGAAAACATTTTTGGCGAACAATCGTGTATTTCGCAAATAAGGGTGTGTCGTTGGTTAGGTTAGCTACGTTGATGCTTTTGCTCTTTGTCCCCACCATAAACAGGGGTTGGATGATGCTCGTGGAATAATTGGTAGGGCAGTAATGACAATCATTTAGATTTTCTCTGTGGTTATTCATTTCCGGTCATGCGTGCAACGATATTGCAGGGAATCACAAAGATCCACCCCGAGAAAGATATATCTTCTTTCTTTCGTTCAATGAATTTAATCCACGATCAATTCTTGTTCCAACGAGCAAGAGGAAATTACGAATAATCGAAGCTGAGACATTGTCATGCTTGTTCTATTCACTTCTCGCTTCCTCTAACTTTGTTCATTTATTTTCACAATTACTTTCAATTAGCCCGGAATTATATCTTCTTCAACCAACGTTTAATAATACCGTGCGATAAACTAACATAAACAGACTACGAATTTTTATGCATTCATGGGAAATTTGAAAAAAGAACGTAGCACGCAGACAATAGTAGATTAGAGAATTTTCCACGTAAGTTCCGCCTTTCAATTGGAAAATTACGAGTTCGCAGAAATATCCAGTCTGCAATCGTACGCTTTTTTTAAATTCCACAACAAGATCCAACGTCACATAAATTTCTTCTTCCCATGAGAGTACCTGTCGCACGCAAGGTTGCCGGAAATTCTGTCAAATTTGGCGAACGAGAGCACGTCCCTCGGTGGGTCAGTAACGACACCCCTTTTATACTTGGTGGCAACCCCCAGCAAGCGGCGATGCTTCTCCAAATACATAATTCTATACGAGTCGCATCCCTGTTTTCTCTTGAGCGTGGTTGGTGGGCGCGTGTGCGTCTCGCCATTAATTAAAGGGGCCCCGGAGTGCACCCTTCTCGATAAAAACCTCCGGGCGTATAGAGCGCGGGGGCGACGATGGTTGTTCCGCGAATGCGGGGGTGCGGCCTCGAGATAGCCGAAATAACGTGGGGTCGTACGGTCCACCGACGATCTCCGGACTTTAGTTTAAATTTCCAGCTAGAAGCCGTGTCATTAACGGCGATTTATCGCTAGTCGGAAACACCGATCGATTTCAACCCTTTTATCGATTCCAGATCGATGCCTCTTTAACTTTGAAATAGAGACTTTAGGATATGATTTGTCGTACGAGAGAGCAAGCTCTTTGATTTTCGAAAAATTCTTTCTACGATCGCAAAGTTGAAACGACAAATGATAATTCAACGAATAAACAAACTTTTTACTGTATAATATACAAATAAATAAATGTAACGAATGCAAATAAATTTTCTTCCGTTTAATCTCCGTCTGAATCTGCAAAGGTAAGTTTTACCGAAAATCAATAACGTTCGAACGATAAATGGCATAAAATTAATAAAAAGTCACTCGTCACTTCTTGGTTACATGCTTTGCCATTTCAACTTCTCAATTATGTTCCTCTAATTTTTCGTTGTTCCAGTCCGCGATCTGCAAACTCTTTTGATACACAACTTTATCGATACTCGTATTCTTGTATACGTATATCGTCTCTTTACTCTCTTTAAATATTCGAATCTTACTTTACATAACATAGCTACACCGTAGCTACTTTATCAAAAATGTTTCAGCAAAGGTTTACTATGCATACCTAGGCAGCAACCCTATTTTAACAGTTTTTGCTCTTCCATCCCCCATAGCTTTAATAACACGCAAGAACGCGCAAGATCGGCTTTCTACTGTGCAAAAGAAGGGCGAAAGTCAGGACATAGAAACAAAGAAAGAAAAGAGCGGAGACTATAGAATTTATCGGGAAGTTTTGTTCGATCTGGGCGCAGATTTTCGTATCGGCGAGCCGGCGAACAATTTACGTTCGTTGTCTGGCTGGGCGCAACGATTTATCGTCGTCTGGCTTGTTTTCCAGCGCGCCGTGTGTCGAAGAGTATACGTGCGAATTGAAATACTAGAAAACACTTGAACCGGAGCTTTTTTCCCTCTGACCCGAGGAACGAACGCCAAGCGAGCCGAGTTTCTACCTCGCGAAATTTCCATTTTGACTTCCATCCCTCTTTCGGTGGACTCCATTAAAAAACGCCAACGTGTAAAAGGGTGATCCGCGTTATCATGTCACCGATACCACTTCCTCACCGCGGCAGTTCATCGACTGTCTCGGTTCTTCGTTCATAAATAATCGGCCACCAACATTTCCATATTGTCGACACGACGTTTTATCAATTTGCGGATTGCAAACGAGCGTATCTTCGGTGCACGGGCCGAAGAGTTTGTTGTATGGAAGTTGACGGACGCGTCTGTTTCATGGTAAGTTTGGATCCACGTTAGAACATGAAGATCACAGGAACACAATGTGATGAACAATTTTAGGACTCGGCGCACTGTCGATCAGTTACCAGTTTGTCGCCAGTTATCTAAAACTATTCCTTTTTTAAATACACTTCGAATATTCCGAAGATTTAATGTCGACTGTTGCAATATTAAATGTATTCTTAATCCTTTGCAAGGTTTCGTAGATATATCATCTGTTATTAGGAGATCATAGCACCTTTGAATTTAAGAAATTACTATTTCTTCGACTATGTTAGCCGCTGACTGACATCGACAGTATGAAATCAGCAAATACGGTGTTACGTTTGTCCAGTGTGCTCTTCATACGGTCTGATATTGAAAGAATTCAGAAGTTGAAATGTTTTTAGGTAAATATGCTTCCATTGGTCGATTATCGATCTGTTTGACCAAGTGATACTCTTCAAATTATTTGCATAATTATCGAGATTATTTGCATCTGCGATATCAAGTGGCATCGTGATACAGGTATTAAACGCGTAATCAATAATAATGGCTACTGTCCCGCGTTATCTGGTTAATATAGCGGGGAAAAAACAGTAATAATGACTGCAGACTGTGGATTTTCACATTAACTAGATCGAATGATTATCGTTACCAGCGATTGGAACATTAACTGCTTGTTACATATTCGTAATTCTTAATGCATGAATGCAATCCCGGAAAATACCGAACGATGTCCGTCATGTAACATTCATTAAGTGAAGAAGTGTTTATGAATTATTCGAATAGAGATGGAACTCGAGTGATTGACAAATTATACATATTTATAAATTCACGTTACTTGTTTAAAGACGCAGTAAAAATTACAGCTAAATACATATCGAAGTACCTCCATCTTTCATTATTTTAGTCTACATTCAAGGAGTTAAGAAACTTATCAGTTTCACGATAAAAGATCTACTACTCCGCAATTCAATATCTATCGTTCACTTTCAATTTACTTTACTATGCAAACGTGTACAAGCATAAATTGCCGTTTAGTTATACAACGGATGCTCATTGTTCCAAGCAACGAGCATATCATATCGGATTTGATGCAAACGCACGGAAACGACGCGGGTCAAAGTGCAAAGTTATGTACCGATCAGCTGCGCCACCGTAAACACAACGCGCACTGTTTCATCCCCTAATGTGGCCCGGTCATTAGTCATTACTTAGGCCTGCTGTTCGACCGATTAGAATGGGTTAGTGGGATGCGATTTACCATCCCGCGGGAATTTTCAGCCTTTTGCCTCTAGATACTATCGTAAGGGGCGTGACGCGTCTTCGAACGCGTTCATTGTTATGGAAAAATCGACACGTGGAACGTGTGCCCCGATACAACTTCCATTCGAAGGGTAGATTTCACCCTCTTGCGATGGAACTAACTTTTTCGAGCTTCCTCGTGATTTTATTATGATTGATGCTCACATGAGAATCTATATATATATATATATATATATATATATATATATATATATATGTACATGTATATATAAAATATTATTAATATCTTAGACATGTGTATTAGTCTTCCGAAAGAATGATCAGCAAATAATCTTATTATATTCTGCCATCTTTATATACTGTTTTTACGGTACGCAATATTCCTTCGAACGCATGGCTGCTTTTTCACAGGACGATAATATTAAAACGAAACTCTCAACACTGTCGTATTTAGATCTCAAGTAAAGCAAAAGTAACATTATTCCGCAATACACGACAGAACAGTTCGAACGTATTTGAGTTAATTATATTTGATGTCGAAGTGGTTAACGCTTCTAAGAAAACTCTACATCTGTTCTGCTTAGTTTTCTCGATCGCCGAGGCCGTCGACAGGCCATAGACAAAAGACAGTCACATGGCAGGCCACAGACAATAGACAGGCAACGATGGCTCCGGGGTTTTCAGTTACTAGGTAACACTGGTAGCGTGCGGATCTGGACCAGCTGAAACTGTATTCATACTCGTATATACACTTCTTCGTTAAATATACTTTTCTATCTTACAATTTATCCACGCGTTCCTCTATCCATATAACCAATAACCACAACATTTGAAGAGGCATTTGCTTTCAATTAGTGACTAGGATAGTAGGAAAAGAAATAACATTTTAGTTTATTAAATTCTGGAAATATTCAAAGATATATATCCAACGTTATGGCAATCGAAATTGTTGAAAAAATTAAGTTCCACGTTGCTTAACGCGTATTTCAACCATGGTCTTCGTTTGGAGAAATATGAATTTGCATAAACGTCCATAGCCTAATAACAATCTGTAATTTCAAGGGCTAGCTGGATATTCCGAAGAACAAAAGCAGTCAAAATTGCACCCTGTAGCGCCAGGTATAATCGTGCCCTACTCGTAAATCAGAGGATGATATTGCCCTCGGAGGGATCGATCGAATTCTACGTAGTCCCCTTTGACCATCGAATTAATTGGTTCCTATGATTTACTGAATTTTCGCGGGTCGATCAGCGGATTCGAGGAATCGTTGAAACGCGTATCGTACCGATACTCGGCCGATCTTAAACCGTCCACGCGATCCTTTGATCAACGCGCGCTGATAACAGTCATCGCGAGCTGTTCCCCTCGATGACGATTCGCATTGAACGTGACTACGCCGCAATTAATTGAGACGTAATCACGCGGTGATTCGAAGCGTAAGATTGCGTTCGCGCGGTGTAACCGAACGCGAATGCAATGTGCGCAAGATTAAGCGATTTCAGCCGTGCACTTGATGGATAATCGATGGGCGGTGAAATTATCGAGTTATGATTGTTATATAATAATCGAGGACTATTTTTACGTAGATTCGGAACTTGATGAATAGGATTAACGACGCTATTCTCACTTTTCCACGTCTGTATCTCGTTAGATGTTTCGTCTTTCGAATATTTTATTCGATTTATCACAAGTTTTATTAATGTAGCGTTGAAAATGCGAACGAACCAATTTTTGAAAAGATAAGTAGCTTGGAAATTTGCATTACTGAATTTACATCGCCGAAGATGCTAACAGGCTCAGTCCGAGTGTAAACACGCGAGGGTTAGGCGGATGATTAAATACTCCTTTAGACAAGGTACGTTTACCTCGGTGTTCACAAAAAGGGAGTAAAAGAAGAATGCCTGTGCAAATTACAGACTGACAAAAACTAGTTACCCATCACTTTATCGTCGAAGCGTTGGGAAAAAACCGGGATTAATGAAACGAAAGTAAATGTTCCGTAAGATGGTGATGACAGTTTGTTATTCGCAAGAAGTTAACGAAGTTCTTCATCTCCGATGCTTCCCGTATCGTGATTGCAAACAAGTTACATTATACAAGCTCGATACAGGATTTCCGTCATTCTGACAAGCGAAATCCAACGCGAACAAAAGACCAGTTAATAAATACCAGATAGATTAAATCAATTTCAGCTTCTTCGTGTCATTTTCTTCGCACCGTGTTCATTGAATCCGAAATTTTTTAAAAATTCATTATTGTATTGGTTATAGTGAACATTGGCTGCATGCAGAATTTGCCTTCAATACAGTGCAAGGAAAATATTATTTACTATTCGTTCGTTGGATTCATAATTTTTAACAGTGCAAGAAAAATGATTATTTATCAAAGGTTTAAAAACCTCGCAATTTCTATGTTTCATTGCAAACAAAACAATCGTGCCTCAATTTATCGAATGAACTGAATTCCTCTATATATATCTCTATATATAGAAAGAATGACCCCTTCAATAGGGGTGGTTTATCCGTGAATGGCTTTCGATATTTAAACAACGACATAGCAATTAATGGCGATCGGTTGTGCAACAGCGCGAGGACCACGTTTACCCGATTGTCGAGAACGCGTTGCATTCGAAGCAGAGTCGCAATCTATTAAGGGGTTTCGCGCCCTTCGCGAGCCTATCCGGTCCAACCCTTCGAGTACGCGATGACCCTTCGGTGGAAAACCACGGGTTCCGCTTTCCTCCCTCTCTGGTTGCGGTTCTGCACGGCAACCGACGCGTTCTTCCTCGTTCGAGGAACACCGACCGAATTTCCTTCGTTTCTGATCCAACAGCCGGAAATAGAGAAATATTTGACTCCCTGGACTGAAAACGATAGGACGGGAAAGGGTATAACGCTTGGGTCTGCATGTTTTGATTGGTCAGAGGTCTGTACTAATTGAGTAACAACTTGGTCGTGTATAAATTTTGCGAAATTTATTCTTTTGCGAAACTTCAATGCTCGTATCATATTATATTTTAAAACCATTCGTCGGAAACAGTTCAAATGTAATGATATCAAATCTTCTTCAAGCATCTTTAAATAAAAGTCACAGCGAGCAAATAATTAAATCAGGAGAATGACATCAAACAACGCGTTGAAGACCAAAGACGGCGGTTTCTCACAACTCTTCTCACTTATCAATTAAAATTTTTTTTACTCAAGTTTTCAATTTATCGATCTGTTTAGAAAAATATTCCAGTTGGAAGATCGTATGATATATTGAATATATTCCTTCAAATATTTATGTCATAATTAAAGTCTCGCTGCTACCGTGAAATTATACTTGAGACACTGTAGCCGTTCAGTAGCCAGACTCCACCACTTTCAAATCTTTACCACGTACTCGCGTCTCAAAGATTCCATTTCACTTTTCACAGAATGAAAGCAATCTTCATATCCGAGTGACGTTCATCGTGCAAGTTGAGAGTCTCGCGGAACACGTGGAATTTTTACACGAAGAATGAGACCAAGCGGGAAGCTAAAGCACAGCGACGCACGACGAACGAAAGTAAAGTTTATGCAACGATAACGATCGTCCTGTACTTAAATACGCGTGAATTTCCATGGTTTTTTCCCCCGGCGTAATTCTTGGAAGCGGTTTTACGACATTTTTACTGTCCTTGGCAACCCTCGTCACCGGAGAGATACCTGCGGGGGCTGAACACGCTCGGAGTACATTTTAAAATTATCAAGCAAGGCCACACGGAGATACTCCTTCCTCCGCGCGTCGGCAAATATCCCCGCGAACGATTAAAAACCTTAACGTTTATGACATTGCGTAAAAGTGTCTCTGCCGCAGCAGACTCGCCAGTCGGCAAACACCATGGATATCAAAGGATTCCACGAAATGAAAGAAGCTGCTTTACACTTTCTAAAAACGTCCCTCTGATTAAGTGGCTTCGAATCTATGAAATGAATTTGCGAAACAGAGAATTTTGTAAACTGCGAATTAATCAAACAAACCTGCCCATGAAAAATATACATTTATTTTAGAGTGGTTACACCTCTGCTCAAAAGCCTTAGGATAGCTACTACTTTGTTTCGAAACTGCAATTACATTAAGCAACGAAAGAACATCGGTTAATTTGATGTTTTACGCGATAAGGAAAACGTAATGCATAAAATATTGATCTATTAAAATTCATGCTATAAACAAGCACACAATCGAGGGTTCTAAATCTATATTAAATGCACTTATTAAGAACAACACGTGTCCGGAGATTTTCAAGCGGGAACGTATATTTCTATTCAATTTGCTTGAATGTTTGTCTTACGTCTGACCTCGCGTGTCTTATTTCACTTATCTTAAGTCGCTACTCAGGAATATGTACTACTGCACATGTACAAATATTTATATCGAGTACGTAATATATATCGAATTATGCTTATATTGAACACGTAATTGTGTACTACTGTAGAAGAAATAAATCTTTTCCAGCAGCTAATTATAGCCAGATAATTATTTAGAAGCGAGGCCTGCTCACCGATTTCAATGATTTCGAAATATGCTGTCAAGGTGATCATATTTCATTTTTCATCATATATCATTTTTCCTATACAGTTACCGCTCGGCTTTCGTTTCTGACACATCTTGAAAAAGCTTTTGTTGAGTTTAGATTTATAATTGGTGGCATACGTATTTCTATGCTAGCGCTGGCGGCCGCCGAGAAGCGGCCGGATATAAATTTAGCACATCGTATAACCCATTAATTTTTCTGCTTTATTATGTAGATTAGGCTACATTATGGGGATGTGGTCGCCGTTAGGTGACCGCCTACGTCTGAACTCACGCTGCAACGAACATTCACGAGGTAAGTTTAACAAAGGTTTTTGCAAATATCTTGGAAACCAAAGCCGAGCGGCGGCAACGTGTATAGGAAAAAGTTGTTGCATGCACGATGACCTTGACAATGTATTTCAAGATCATAGAAATCGGCACGGAGGCCACGCTTGGAAACAATTAGCGAAAATTACAATATCACCAGTTTAAAACACGCAGTATCGTAACATATGAAAATCTATATAATTAATTAAGGAACACCGTAGAATTTCCAGTAAAGTGAAATCATTCGTCAATTGTACATGAAACGCGTACAAAACTAGCAATTCCTGCATCTCTCAACATCTTACAGCCGCAAACTAATCGATACTGAGAGGCGACCTCGGTGCCAATGATTGATAAGAAAAAATCGGCCGATAAGAAATACAATCTTTTTCGACGATGCCAGACGTTTCTCGAGGGTTCTCCGTTTCTCCACCCCGATTGTTTTTCATCGTATTAATGATCGATATAGCAACGAGTCACGGTTCGACGTCGTTCTGGCGATATCGTACCTTTAGACTGTTTGCGACGTCGCGGCGCCATGAAATCCGGAGGGTAGTGTCCCTTCTCTGTTTCGTCCTTTTGACTTCTATCCTTCTCGCTCTGCCGTTCAGACCCTTTCTTCTCCATCCCTCGCTATCCTTCATCCTCGACGCCTTTGAATTTACTTCTGTCGCCTCAAGGACTGGCTGCGTATTGATATATCGTCGTTTCGATCAACGTTGCTACGTGGATCGCCGATGCAGCTCAAACACCGTGCCCGCCTCGATAAATTTCGTTTTCGAACGATGCATTTATTCTTATTCTCTCTACGACGCACAGAGTCAATGAGATACGCGGACAGGTGTAAATTACATTCAGAGAGAGACCAAAGTGTTCGTACGGTTGGAATTATTAGATTATTAATTATATTAGAAAGAAAAGGAGCAAGGAGTTTTCTATACTGTTAAATATATCCAAATGATTGTACATAATTGTATATTACACGGACATTGTAACAACAAATTTATAGAAATACAAACGTTTTAGTTGGTAATTTATAACGAGGCAATCTAATGGTAACGTTCTGAGGACAAAAGTATTCGTGTTGTAATTAATTTTTCGTCGGCTTCCTTGTTCGGCGAATAAATGGCTGCAATTTATCGGGTACAGACAATACCGAGTTTTTAACAAAATTTGGTACTCCGGATCGTTTTTAAACAATTTTTTTAACGCTGTATGCCATTCGCGGATTAATGTTTATCCTACAGTTACACGCGTACATTCGTGTTTTATGTCTATATATAAACTATACATAAACTAGCGATACAGATATTTTTTATTCGCAGCGCTGTACAAGCGATACAATTGGCTATTGAAACGGACTGAATCGCTGAATATCCATTCAGCAGATAAAATTTGGACATTTCCGGGAACCACCGATCGAACAGATACACGCGGTTACAAACTGTGCGATCGTTAATTAATAACAACCGAATATTCGTAAAATAATAGACCCACTAAAATCTCGAAACCACAGTGAACAACCTGGAAACTTGAATAATATAACGGTTGGATAAAAAAAAAAAAAAAGGAAGTATGGAAACACCGATAACCGCGAATCAGAAATTCAACCAGCTCGCGAAAAAGCATCTCTTGGAAGCGGGTATAATGGAATAAAATACGGTCGGCGGAAACGAGCAAGTATCGAGAAGCCAGACACGGTAATTCATAATTCCACGACGTACGTGTACACGTACGGTACAAGAGGGGAAAAAATTTGCAAAGGAAATTACCGCGTGCTCTCGAAGCTGCGCGTGTCTCTTTTCGTGGTGCATGCTAATCCGGTTGCATTACTCGTAAAAAAAAAAAAAAAAAGAAGAAAGAGAAAGGGATGAAACAAGACATGTGGGAAGAGGAGAAAAAATTAGGAAAAATTTCTGTATCAAAGGGATGCTAACTGCGTTACGAAAGACGCGACGCAAACATCGATGATTATTTATGCAAATTCGTATCATGCGCGCCGTTAACATCGATTCATTGGAGGTCCACCCTTACGATCCTGGCCGCTTGGACAACAAAGAACTGTCTCGCCCTGCACGCGCGCAACCCTGTAATCCTTTCAAAACAGATCCGCGCGCTGGCGATGGAAATTATGCGCGGCTCACGTAGCGACGAAATTTGAATTTCAACGTGGGAACCTCGTGTCCTGCAACTATCGCCATATTTGTTCTAGACATCGCGCGGGATAGTTGTACCGATTTATTTTATGCGCAATCGTATTACAACGTCGTGAAAAAGCAGAGTTTCGTTCGAGAAAAGCGGAAGATGGAAGCGTGGACGGTCCGTAAATTCGGCTGGAATTTTGCGGTACTTTGAACGTGTCTAATGAGAGATTCAGGTGGTAATTTATCTACAGATTATTGATGTGGTGCAGCGTGAAGAATGATTTACATGGGCGTGGAAATATTTATAAAAAATGAAAAAGAGATGGTTTTTCTAAATTGTTGTCTATTAAAATAATCAAGACAGTGATTGGTAATAGAATGAAGTTATTTTCTAAAATTTTGTACTTATGTATTTATATTTAATCGCGTGCTTAAGTAATGAAACGAAGAAATCAGTAGAAACTAAAGCTGATCAATTTTCCTTCTGAGAGGATCATTTTTGAATCGTTGATTGTCGTACTTCCTTTGAAATCACTCTTACAATTATGGGGTGATCAAAAAGATTGGAAAGTTGCGTATTTATAGAAACCAGGAGTCAAAGAAGTCTTTTCTATAAAATTTCAGATCGAAACTTTTAATGGGTGAAAAGCTAGATCGAGTACGTGTTCCTAAATGAAATTGCCCTCATTTGCAGATTTCATAACCAGAGCACCACAAGGAAACTACGAAGACAGATTAAGAAGTTTCCGGAGCCACCGTCACAAGTTGCTGTATTCGTTATTGCTATTGTCATTGCGGAAACTTTCCAATTTGTCCTCGCATAAGGACAGAACTTCGCTTCAAGGTGAAGCGTTTTCAATGCAGAGAAGCCTGCAAGTTCACTGATCTACGGCGTATCTTGTTAATTATTATTTACCTGCCTGGAGATAGAAGTAATTATACCGTGAGGCGGCCTGCTTACATTTTGGATAATTATTCCATGCATATTTTAACAATTCGACGTCTGGCCCTTTGAATCGTCCTGTCGGGATACTTATTGTATTGCAAATGTACATGGTGAATGACGATAACGCGATTAAAGCGGAATAATCGCGGGGAGTGAAAACGAAAATTCTATTTTGCTGTATTTCGCGACACATTCCCGTATTAAATTACCCTCTTCCACGTCCCTCTTTCCACACGTGCTTTCCTAGCTGTCGTTTCCTTCGTTTCGCTTTCTATCGCGGTTTTATCAACTGGCAAGGTAATTTGTTACTTTCCCCTTCCTCCGCTCGTTCACCCTTTCTTCCTCCCATGGCGGAGAACCCCCGTCGATCTTCGAGCCGCGTGAATACAGAATCGAGGGGCGAGCTCGGATATAATAACCGAAAAAATAAGCGCAAACACCACGAGTGATTCCGTGAAAGTTTACGGCATAAATTGCGTTGCACGAACGATGATTCATCTGGATTTTTAAATATTTAACGAACCAATCGATGCTAAGAATTACAATGTAGTGATACCAAGATGGAAAACTGTTACGTAGACACTATATGTGTCATTGTCCAAAATGTGGGACAATCAAATGGAATATCAAGTAAAACAATTTTTAATATAAAACAATTTTTTACTAAAAAATTTGGCAAAGATAAGTTTCGGGGAATTATTCCATAGAAATTTTCGAACGTTTTCTGGCAAGAAGATTCTTCCACGACTTCTATTCTTTTACACGTTCTTTCATATTTCCTATGGTTGTTCGATTTATGAATCATGGCTTCTCGAGCTGGCGCTGCTCTATTTCTCCGCATGCAAAGCAGATTTATTTCTCATCGATTCGATTTATTATCCATCTGCTTTCGTCACAAGAACTCGCATAATTCGGACAGAACAGGCATGATTTGTCAGAAGCGTCTCGTCAGGACGAACCCATCGACGCAGGAAGCGTACGGCAGACGTCGTCGAGCGTATTAATCTTTTTCCCTCGACGAGTGTACCAACCGTGTCGGATTGATGCTGAAAATCGTTCAGAGAAGCGAAAATCCGCGAGCCTCGCGCGTGTCGTCGTGCACCAGGAAAAAATCTATATCTCCGTCTGTAACTTCAGCTTCATTTTTTCTCTCCACCTATCATTTTTCATCGAGCGAGCCAGAGACCGTCTCTATATACGTGTAACACCGCGGTAAGGTCATCAATAAGGCTTTCCCGTCTCTCACATAAATATCCAGGGATTAACATATATCGACCTGTTCGCTGACTTTCAAGGTCAGCTTAAAATTCAAGATTCTGCAGAATCTCCGGTGCGTGTTTATGGAAATCTCTATTTTTACTTATTGTCTCGATGCGGAGAGTTTCAGTCGGATAAATTTTATAATCTCCAATGTATGTATGTACATAAATTATCTTCTTCACGTAGCGAGGGAAATAAGTCAAAGAAGTATAAATAGCTTAATAATGGAGCTTATCTACCGAGCAAGTAAAATATTCCTGACTATTGGATTATTTACTTCCTGTCTGCCTAGGTTTTATCTTTTATCTACGTATAATATGAAATCGAAGACTTCGAAACGTAAGATTGAACCGAGCAAGGCTGAGCTCTTTTCTACGAAACAAAGGAGAATATTCAGGAAATGAAAAATTCTATCATATTCTGCCTCTTCGAGAATATTCAAACGTATAATATAAATATAATAATAAATAATTCAAACATATAGCTCCACCCAGCGATCATCGACCCATTCGAGTAATCGCTTCTTAAAAACACCTGATCTTCAGATTCACGTGGTGAACATTCGCTTCAACAACTATCAGGGGACTACTCGAATTGTTCTTCAAATAATTATCACACATACCTCACACGCGCGCATCCACATACAAACCAAATGAAACCCATACATATCCCAAGGGTAGCGGAGATCTCCACCGAGCAAAATGTTAATTTCACCTCTAACATGAAGGCGTTCTAATTAACACGGACACGCCGAATAGAGGCATCCTTCCAACGAGATTTTTTCGCTCAGCCAATCACCAAGATCTCCGCCTGCGTCAGGAAGAATCTCGTAGAAAAACACGAAACGAGTCGTTTCGAGAAAATCAAACCGCGTTCTGGAATCCTAGAGGATCCTTCGCGGCGTCTTTTCGAAATCGGGCATCCGAACGTTTCGTTTGACCGGCTAGAGCGTCGCGACGCGTCTCTTCGAGGTCGCAGAAATATTCGCGCACGATAAAAACAGGGGCAATTTGCCAAAACGTCGGCTTGATGGCTGTTCGCGTTGCAGACACGAGGGTAACGATGTGCAGGAGGCTCGAGAGCGGCCTCGACAGACAGGAAACTCGGCAAGAACTCGCGAAAGGAGGGTGAAGGCAAAGGGGAGAAGGATAGAGGAGAGACAGAAAGGAGGGTTCGTAAGGAGAGGCCAGGAACGGAGGATATCTTCTTGCAAAGTGGGATGTAAATTGCTCGCACGGACATTAGTCATCATCACTCGCAGCCCTCTCACCTCCACTTTGTTGCCACCGAGTGGATGCCCTTTCCTTTTCTCGTTCCTCGAGTTCCACGTGTACCGCCTTTCTCTTGGTATTCGGTCAGCCTCTGTGCGAGTTTTTTGTTCGACATTGTGCTTTAGTTCAAGTGTTTGAATCTAGTTTTGATGTAGATTCTCGTGTCTAGTACATTGTGCGCAGTTTGGTGTATCAGCGACAGTAGTTGGGAAGCCTCAGGTCTTAAGATATCTCCTTAGTCGGAAATCGTGGGAGTCCTCTTATATTTAATAGAATTTTGGTATTTCATTGAGGCGAAGATCGTGAATTTTACATTGTATCTTTTAATAAAATTATTGAAATATTAGTAATCTATGTACTTTAGATCATTCATAACCTTTTTCTAACTTGCGGCGAATTGAGTAACTATTATACGAGCTTTGAACGCGGGTGCTGTATGATTTGTAGGGTGTGATATTAGTTCCTGATTATGATTTCATCGCGTGTTTTGATTATTTGGATCCAAGCGTACCTTAGAAGACTCACTAAGAAATTTACAATTTTTGTCTGCATCTGCTAGGGATAAAGAAAATTAGTAGCAGGAATATAATTAAACGATATGATGAAAATCACTTGGCAAGAGTCTCGGATGACCATCTGTTACTTTAATCGGTTTTACATGGACCGTATTCGGAATTATCACTTTTCCGTATTGGAAAGAGAGGAGAAGGAACGACTTTTTCGTTCATTGATTCTACATTGTGGAAGGAAAGATATCAAAAACAGAGCTTCGTGCCTTTGTGTTGGAAATATTTCCGTTTCTCGAAATTTTCCGATAAAAGTTCCTCTATTGTCGTGCTCAAAACGATACGTGTCGTAGTAAAGATACACACAGGTTTCTGTATTCCTGCAAAGCAACCCGTCGCGTCGAACCAATGGAATTCCTTTTATATTTGCTTTCTATTTACCGTTCCGCTCCTTTTTCTTCCATTTGCTGTCAAATGTTCCACGATTTCATTCCTCGCGTTTCCCCCCGTTACGCGGCGTATTTATTTTCGTCTCCGCGTTATTTGTCCAGTCAAGTTTCCTGCATTTTGCCTCGTGAATGCTACTACTACTAATGCTAAACCTAATGAAACGCGTTACCATTGTTGAGAGAGAAATTGCCCTCGACAATCGAATTTTATACGATTGTTATCACATTCAGAATTATCGTTACGTTTCGCAGCAGTTATCGCCATTATTACTGTCATTCATAATGTTACTGTTATTACTATTCCAAGTGTCGTTCACATTGTTACTGTCAATGTTATCCCGACTGTCATTTTCGTCATCCTCGCTATTGTCCAGAGATGTAATTACTGTCTAATTTCTCAAAAATGTATAACTCTGTTACCATTTGCATTTTCATTACTATCGCTGTCCCTATTGTCATTTGCACGTTCGTTATTGCTATTACTATTATAACGTCTTCGTTATTCCCATTATTGTTACCTTTGCTATTACTATTTTCATTGTGCAAATTTCATCTTCCAAAACAACAATTTCGATAATTTCAGTGAGCACTCAAAGGGTTGAAAATAAAGAACATAGACATATATCTATTCCATCAGAAATTGTCACCAGCGCTATCAGGATCTCTTGCTCGCATTCCTATCGCGCGCTCTTCGTTGCCTCGGTTATTTCCTGTCTCGAGTTTCTCGTCTCCGTGGACTTCGATTCTCTCTTCGTCTCTATCGGTCAAAGTCGCCCATCGCCGTCCGTTTCTATGGCTCCCTTATTTTCTCTCGTTTCCGTTTACCTTTCGCGTCTGCCGTCGAACGACGCTTGTTCGACCTAACACGAAATAAATTCGATCGAGAGGAAATTGCTCGCTAGTTTCATGTAGATGGAATTTCGGGCCGATTTGCATCCTGACCTCCTCTTTCCACTCGTGCAAGTGTGATCATTCCACGGAATTCTTTCGTCTCGTGAAATGATTCTACATCATCTTAACGTTTCCATGGAAATTTATTTTCCAACAGTTAACGTACGTAATACGTAATGACGTATTTATTTACGTAAATTATAAATTAATTAAGTTAAACCAAAACGGATTAGGGCAATCTCGCAATAGTTGCATTTGCTCGAACGTTTCATCGAAGCCTCTAGCGAGTCCACTGCCACGCGAATCTTATATACATTTTGTTTTAGAAGTCGCAATAATGCTACACCATAACAATTAATTTTTACAAAATATTATATAGCACTTGCGATTTTTTTCTGACAATGTTAGCTAAATCATTCGCATTGTTGAAAACTTTTCAGTCTATGAAACTTGTCGAATCTCCATCATTCTAAAGAAATTTTAGTAACGTGGCTCACCGAAGGTCACCGTGGCGGTCAACGTGTTAATTTTAAAGAAGAGTTTCGCGATAAAATAACTTCGTGAGTTTTTTTCTCGATCGATGATAGAAGGCTCGCAATTTTAAATATTTCATCGAATTTCTATATTAAAAGTTTAATAATCTCTCAAAGCAATATCGATTCCCTTAAGGAGCCGAATTTTTCTTTCACCTTGGCTGAACAAGCTGCACGATCTTGCAGCTGCTTCGTGTGGCAACACAATGAAAATTCCTTTTACCGTCCGCGCCACGCCAGTTAACCGGCAAAGACTTAATTAATCGACGACGATATTAATAATTTTCTGGAACGTCGAAGACCATCTCAATAACTTTGCCCGCTGCAAACAAAACGTTAATTAACCACTGGTTGAGACTTGGCCGGTGCAGTCGCTGAAAAATCTCTTCATTATAAGTTTGGTAAGATTTTAACAGCGCTCAGCAGCCAGCTCGCCCGAGGATGAACTTCTTCATTTTAAACCCGCTGTCCGAAAGGGCGAGCGTGTTCTTACCCTCGATCGCGTCTTCAGCCCTGACTTCTCATTTAAACCGATCGAGGATGAGGATCGCTCAAAGGTTTTTACGTTATACTTTCCGATTTCTTCGAAAATTTATGACGTGTAAATGTTTAGCGTTTATCGTTTACTAGTAAACGGTAGAATGTTGTAAAAGATATTTAATAGCAGAGTTGCTGCGACACTCGAATAATTTGAACAAATCGCGAGAAATCGATCGAAGAATTGGAAAGCGAAGTTGATTAATTCGGCTTCTCAGGAGCTCGTATACGAATAAGCCTATATTTAATACAGATTTATTTAATCTTCGAAGTCGTTAGTTTGCCCATTAATACCGGCGTTCTAATCCCAGTTCAAACAAGTGACAAATCGGTGCTTTCACGAGCTTACCAGCTCGACAACAGAGTTTACCACATCACCTCATGAAACATTCCCGAGTTTTAAGCCGAAGCTCGTTCTAATTAAGCCAGACATTTGTTTATTTTCCCACAGAAACTTCATACGCTTTCACCGCCAGTATTCAAATAAAACCTTCGCCATTCCCTCGGCCTTCAATCCGCAGTCGCCCACTCGAAATTCTGAAATCGTTATTCATTAAGCCGACTCGTGGCAACAATAACGCGTCGATTTAAATATTCAAACTGACGCTGTTTTTTTTTGTATTTTTACTCTCCTCTTTTGCGCCTTCCATCTATCGACCAACGCAGAAAGTAACAACAGTGAAAAATGCGCGAACGAAGGGACAGCGAATGAAAAGAAACGCGAATGAAAGAACGAGCAAATGAAAAGAGAGGAAGGAGAAATAGTAATAGAGCGCGACAGAAAGATGCGAGTACAACAACCGACGTTATTAAGCCTGAGAAATTGGTTAATTAATGTCGTGTACACGATAAAGAGGCGAAGGCGAGATGGTTTTTCGAGTAGGTGGCACACGGTCCACGTGGTCGCGCATATCATTGAGGAAGAGCGAGGATGGATCGGTAAATCTTGCCTTTTACGACGTATCCACAGGGTTTATTGTCGTGTTTCCGCTGGATACGCGACTGCGAGATAGTCAGGTCGACCGTCTGATGACTACGTTTCTCGATATCGGTGATTTATCGTCGCGCGTTCAAACCACGTTTGCGTTTTCACTGGATTACCGTTTGCTGCTGTTAAAATCGATCCTCTTATCTCGCACGCGAAATCGAGATGACAGAGGCGAACGTTATCGTGAAATATGTTCTGCACTCTTTCGAGAATTTTGTTTATTAATTCATCTCCTTTTGCGTCTTGTTTTATGCATTTTACTTGATTTTCTTCCAAATAATGTGAAAATGCTTGTTTCCAGATAAGAAACTTTATATGTTTTTAATGGCGAATCTGCGAAAGATTCGCACTCAGTTTCCTCCTCTAATTGTACAGGGGAAAGTAGCAACGGCGACGAGGGTGAAAGTTTTTCGAAGAGCAGCTCGACGTGAAATTTTAATCCAGCTCCGGGAAACTTAAGTCCCCGGTTGCTCGACCCTCGGCTCCAGCCAAGAAGTTGCAAAACGGCAAACAAAGAATATTAGCGCGATTATCGACTGTGTGTCGTGGTTTCTTATTCTCAACCACGGGGAGAAAATACAAATCGTTTCCCTTCGCTGCCCGTTTTTCGTTTCCCTTCTCCAATTTCGCTTACAAGCTAACGACGTAGAAAGGATCCACGTCTCTTTAATCCCGCCTTGTTTCGGCCATTTTCCACTCAATTGTGTTTTTCTGTGTTGTTGAGAAAGTATTTCACATTCGAGGAAACTAAGAGCGAATCGCTGCTGTAACGCGTGATCTTCAATCTCGTCTAAGGATCTCCTCGAAACGTTAAAAATTCTTTCGTTTCTTGTAGCAAAGATAAGTCTGGTTGAGACTATCGATTCATAATCTTTTACGCGAACATACTTATTTGTCCAAGCTTATTTTTCTCCCCGTCCGACACATCTTTCTCGTGCATCTTTCATTTCGATTTCTCCGCCACAACTTTTCTATTTTATAATCGCTGGATATAATCGGTTAGAAAACATTTACAGGGATCTTCCGTTTCTTACTGAAGAAATAAAAGAGCGAAACCGTAAGCGTTTGACGGATGAGCTTCAAAGAGAAACAGCGAATAGACTTTGCACGATGGCGCCGACGTAACCAAGAATAATGAGATAAAATCTGCGAAACGGGTCGTTCAACGGACAGCCTGTCCCGTAGCGACGAATTCTCTCCATTTGTCGCGGAATAACACGGCCGCTCGTTAATCAGCGACGATTAATAATCGAGCTGTTGCGTCCGAGTAAAAGGACATTCAAGTATTACGTAACTGCAAAAGAAGAAGACATTGACCGGACTTAACTCGCGGAGGATGGTGATTAATCGATAAACGGCTGCAACTAACTTTCTTCGACGATTTATGCCACTTACGGTAAATTGATCGATCCCTCTTGATGAACGATGATTAATGACGTTAACGAAAGCTCGTCTATCCTGTTCGGCTCCGGCGAATATTTTTTTGTTCTTTCCTCCTTGTTTCTTCTCTTCCCTTTTTTGTCCCGCGAAATAATATTTAATAACGCATTCCATGTCGTCGTGGCCCGTTGTCGGCTTCTCCCCATCAATCAGCCCTGATATTTTACGCGCGAAAATTGACTCCGGAATCGTCTTAATTGGCGCACGCGAAAGGGGTACACGGCCGTTCAACAATGATAAATTGCGTCTGCTCCGAGCAGTTTCTCTACGATGAATCCCCGCAGCACCTGACGTAACGACTGCTCGCGTAGAAATTGCGATCCTAGTGTCGTCAAGAGCTTTTAAACCTTCCCCCGGCCGATGGCTAGTTACACCGCGCGCTTCAATTTCGCTGCTTCCGTCAATCTCCCATCGACCAAAACTAAATAACGACCAACTGTTTCTTAATCTTCCGTTTCTCCAACAGATACTTCCAAGTTTCCTAAATTAGGAAGATCAAAGGTATTTTCCAAGAGATAGTCATTGGGCAGGTGATACGAATCATGCATTTGGTGCGATATAAAAAATAAACAATTGTAGCGTGGTATTTCAGACGAAGATCGCGCGAGTCTGAGAGGAGATAGCACGAAAGAGACGGAGATGATAGACGAAGGAATACGCGCGTGAACAGCTGTATACACAATTACGTAAAATATAGCGAAGAAAGAAGAAGAGAGACATCTTCGTCATAGCGAACCTAAAAATCACCGAAACATTCCCTTTTCCTTTCTGATATGAATTTTCAGAGATGCTTTCTCGGAATCACGGGATTTTTCGTTCACGCGCAACGTTCGAGTCAACAGCACACATAACCCGAAAGTGTGCGCCGACTCTGATCTTGCGTGTCGTACAATGCGTTAAATATGCGTATGAATGTGTTAGAGCACCCTAAAGCTCGTTCCACCTCGCTCACTGAACTCTCGCCTCGCAAAACGAGGCATTCACCTCCTAAAACGTATCCAGCAGAGAGAGGTTCGAAGTTTGCTGGGGTGCGTATCGTCCCCGTCGAAATCACTGTCAACGATTAACCCCGTGGGGAAGGCGTTCGAGATAAAGATCACGAGCAGATCCTCGCCACCGTGGAAACTTCGAAACTTTCGTCGGTTCTTGGTCATCGTTCTCGCGACGGTTAATCGATAATCGTTAAGGAATCCGAGCGAAAGGAGAAGCCACGCTATATACAGGAGTTGAAAAGCGGCGTTCGTTTATAGGTAGGCTGGTTCCCGCGGGAATGAATGACTGATGAGCGTTCTCCTCTCGTTCCCTCGTCTCTCTGTCAGCCCCAGCCACGGCCAACAGCAATTCTAAGATTCACTTTGCGGAGACGCGCGAGATAAATTGCGGCCGCATGCAAATATCCGCGATACGTCAACGCCATCGCGGTGACTCGTTATACGCGTGCCGCGTGAAAACGACGCCATTATGGCATAGCATTGTTAACACGAGCAAGCAACGACGCGACACGGCGATAGGCGATCGCGATTTGGCTACGTCGAACAAGTGGTTCAGACCGGTGAAAACGTTGCCATGCGTGAGCCACGGCTGCTTCCATGCAATGTGACGTACTATTTTGTTAACGCTAAACCTACCGACGCTTCTTGGATACTTATTGACCGCTCGCGATAGGCAGGACAGACCGCAAATTTTTCTTTAGAAAAAAGAAGCAAGCTAGAAATAAATACCGAAGGATGTATTGTATGCATATTTTATGAAAAGTCGTAGATTTGCAAGCGATCTGATAACGTTTACATCTGGTAAAGTTTGCGTAGAAATTTGAAAGCGGTCAATTTGACCGCCGTGGTAGGTTTAGTGTTAATGGGTCGATCCTCTTGTTCGTTAGGAGAATAGGATCGTTCAAGGGATTGTTTTATAGCGTATTTAGTATTTCATGTATTGCCATCGTAACGATGGAAGTATTACAAATTTTACGTGTACGAGTCGTTTCAATTTGAATATTTTAGTTAATTTAGACATCGATCGCCATCGGTGATCGCGATGGTATTCAGTGTGTTAAGATGAATATCGCAATCGATTAGAGCTAGATCTATCCAAGATACACGCGGGAATTACGCTGAGGAAACAAAACGTATGATCTAAATTCATATTGAAGGGCTACGTTAAAAAATTGTAATACTAACATAAACGAGAAATATAAACCATGTTTATATTTTATACTACGCTACTTTATATCTTTACAATTTGCACGCTTTGTACCACCCATCTTCCGAGCATTTCAAATAACACCACTCCAGATAAAGTATAAATAAATCTAAAACGAAAAGTTACTAAAGATTTAGTAAATCTAATCTAACCGAAAAAAAATAAGTTCTTTCCTTTCCTCTCTTATCCTCCGCGTAATATAATTTTGCAGTAACTTCATATTTTAGAGCTACATATTTTTGAGGAACATCCTTTCTTCGTTATAAGTAGCAATGCGAATCGCTTGTACATCAGGCAACAGAGTTTCGTTGGAAGATTAGAAGCTTCGTCCGCAGGGAGGAACCGCAGAGCACGCGGGGCAACATCCGGTTTACGCCCCCACAGACGAGCCGCGGTGTAATAATGATTATCCTGTCGTCCTGCGCATTAAAGTTACGACTTCCCTTCGCCGTCAGCGGTTCCGTCTCTCGCGTATCCTCCTTAGCTCCATGGGGACCGCATCGCTCATTAACGGAAGATGAATTCATTTCTTCGATGATGTATGAGACACCTTCATCTATTTCGATCGGGAAATTTAATGTTCTGGACTTGACGGATGAGCACGCATTGATCACGCACGTGCGTGCTCCAAGAGAATGCTTGTGTTACCGTCACACCGATGTACTTTTCATCATCTTCTTGTTAATCTTTGTGATTTCTTCAAGTTTCTGGGTCATTTGTCACCTTCGTTTTGTTGCGATTTACAGGAAGCGATCCAGTATTTGAATTTATTCGCGCGTGGCAGAATAATTTCACGTCTGGAGAGGCTGAGAACGTTACTACCGTTTGTGGATTTTTTCTACTTTCTTTTTATCTCCCATTTATTTTAAGTCAGTTTTATTTGCAGTTGTAGCTGTAGTGTTAAATTTCCCTCGTGCAAAGAAAACCTTTTTTTTTACAATTTATCTCCAACGTTAGACCGATAGGAATTAGAATTTTCACGAATAAATACTACGGACGATAAAATTTATCACGCAATCTATTAGTTGTCCATCAATTTATATAAATTTTTATATAAATCGCCGTAACTCAAACATCCATTGGACTATTTGTTTTGAATACACTCAACCTGCAACTGGAAGCTCTCTGTCAATAAAATTCATCGAGTTTGAATAGCAAACAGCGAGAAACAGTTGGAAACGGATTGAAAACGGAAGAAAAACAGCGACATCGCGGCCAATGGCCAAACTGCGACACCGCGTATGATCGCCGCTCATAAACGTAACAATGAACAATGCGAAACGATAATAGACGTAACCTAACTCTCATTTAGAGAGACAATTTCGACGAAGAGCGCGTAACTGTAGATCAGAAGTAAGGGCCAAGTTGCTATTGTATCACCGACGAGATAGTACACATATGTACATGTTCCTCTTACACGACTGACCAAAAGTTTCCAACAACTATGCAGAGCTGAAAAGAAATCTAGCGAGACAATAGAGGGACAAGAATACCTTGTTTGTTTTACATGTCGAGTGGTGTATGTAATTAAGAAACGTGACCATTTTGATTAATAATACGCTACAGTCGCCGTAAGTCTAATACGCCAGAGATCGAGGCAGACATGTTGTACATTTGAATATTGTGGGAATCAGACAGACAGCTTTTTTTCTTATCTATAGACCTAGTAGGTGTAGTATGGTCAAAGAAGTAGTTGGCCACTGAGAGTTGACTGTGCAAAGCACCACTAACGTTACGTTTGTTTATTCGTAAAGTTAAGTAATTTTTCCTGTTACGTGACAGGAGATTATTAATCTATAAATTTAAAAATCTAAATTATTAATTTATAAATAACTAAAATCTGCCAGCGCCTAATCCATCATGAATATTATGACCGATCAAACTCGTATTCCATCTGCCCACCTTTTCCCAATTTTGCAGAATCTAAAAAATTCTATTTCTTTTTTTTTTTCTAATATTCTAACCACGAATTTATCGAAGTGAAGACGATTGCCACTGATATCCGTGATATTAATATTCGAATTAATAATAAAATTACCAGGAATCTAAATTAAATCTAAATTATTAATTTATAAATAACTAAAATCTACCAGCGCCTAATCCATCATGAGTATTATGACCGATCAAACTCGTATTCCATCTGCCCACCTTTTTCCCAATTTTGCAGAATCTAAAAAATTCTATTTCTTTTTTTTTCTAATATTCTAACCACGAATTTATCGAAGTGAAGACGATTGCCACTGATATCCGTGATATTAATATTCGAATTAATAATAAAATTACCAGGAATCTAAATTAAATCTAAATTATTAATTTATAAATAACTAAAATCTGTCGGCGCCTAATCCATCATGAATATTATGACCGATCAAACTCGTATTCCATCTGCCCACCTTTTCCCAATTTTTCAGAATCTAAAAAATTCTATTTCTTTTTTTCCTAATATTCTAACCACGAATTTATCGAAGTGAAGACGATTGCCACTGATATCCGTGATATTAATATTCGAATTAATAATAAAATTACCAGGAATCTAAATTAAATCTAAATTATTAATTTATAAATAACTAAAATCTACCAGCGCCTAATCCATCATGAGTATTATGACCGATCAAACTCGTATTCCATCTGCCTACCTTTTCCCAATTTTGCAGAATCTAAAAAATTCTATTTCTTTTTTTCCTAATATTCTAACCACGAATTTATCGAAGTGAAGACGATTGCCACTGATATCCGTGATATTAATATTCGAATTAATAATAAAATTACCAGGAATCTTAATATAGGTAGAGCTGGAAAAGTAATTGCAAACTTTTGGCCCGTAGTGTATGGACATATGGATGTGCGTGTACGTGTGGATGTGTGGCGCCGTCGCGACGGGTGGGTTTCCACTTCGAAAAGCCCAGAAGCTGTAGCACATAGACGTTACAACGACGAGGACAGTCGAAGCGACAGGTTCTTTAACCTTTACGGGGAGGAACCTTTATTGGAAGCAAATTGCGAGCCACGGCGATCTCGAGCAAGCTTGGACGAACGTTATCGATCACGTTGGAACGAGTACGGCGCTATGGTTGATTTTATGTTCAATAAAGATTAGAACGCCTGTAGGGAACGACGCTTTGCCAACGATTTTCGTCTGAGATACGGAGAAACGAAATGATACGACGCGAGTTTGTTGGCCAAAGGGTGGTCATTCTATCAAATTTGTATTTTTTGTGCGTGTATGGCTTATTTCCATACGATGGATAAATGGTTTGGGATAAATACCTTGAATTTGTGCTATTAAGGATGTTATACTTTCAAGTGGCGATCTACCATTAATAAGTACTAGCCAATTATTGTAGAATTCAAATACGCGTTTAATACACTGCAGTAGAATTCTATTTGGACGAAATTTTAATTAGTTATTCAAATACGTGTTTAATACACTGCAGTAGAATTCTATTTGGACGAAATTTTAATTAGTCATCTTAATGCGACTTACCAATTATTTACAAGTGAATTCCTATTGTATGAACAGAAAATCATAGATAGTTAGGAGAATCAATAAACTTTCTACATGAACTTCGGTCATATACATTACTTATCTCTCAACAGATTTATATCAGCGCGGTTCTATCGTACTCAAAGCATTTGGAGGATCATCTTTCGTATCATCACGATTTCTACATTCAACTTTCGTGCCCGTGAATTTTTTCAAACGAATACCCTAAAGTCAATCTGCGTCACACTCTTATACGTATTTCCATCTATCAATCTCACAGAACGTCGTTTCGATTGGTTAAACGAAATTAAACTCTGAATTGCTTCGAGCACGGTCTGTTAATTGAGCCCCGTTTCGAAGAAATACTTTCGACGCACGATTCCAGCATCCCTTAAGAACACGCCGGGTCTCCGAGGATGGCTGTACGCTGGACGATTTTTAGATTAGCTTCTTCCGTGCAGCTGCGTACACGTCCTTAACAGCGCAGAGTACGTTTGAAAAAGCGGAGCAGGCACATGGGTACGTGGTCAGGTTGCAAGATTCCAGCAGAAAGCTGATGTATGTGGACGCGGCGCGCGGTCTGAAAGGGCCGGAGATAAACTTAATTGAATGGCTGGGTCCCGGCGTGAACTGCCGTTTTGTCGTCCGGTTTTCCTCGTTTCTGGTCGCAATCGTAGCGACGCGCTTCCCTATCGGGGTGATTTACGCCGGCCCGGACCGGATCGCGTCTACTAAACGCTTCGGATCTTATAGGTTATAAGGCGGCTGGGAAAAGTCCCGGTACACGTGCACCGTGTCTCCGCCGTTCGATTCTTCTTGCCCGAATAGAAATCCCCTGCTAATGGAATACGTCCAAGATCCGCAAGATCGCCCAATAGATCGCGCACTTTCTCACCCTGTTTAGCTGATTGCCACGTGCTGTAGGTATTACTCGGGCGATCGATCTGGATGTACCAGGAAGAGTAAAAGATCGAAGAATACAGAGCGGAGCTCGAGTCTTTTTGCGGAGAATTCCGTATTTTCGTAATGGAATATTTTGATGTTTGTGCAAGAGTATCTAAAATCGAGCACTTGGGGAATTGTACAGGGATATACTAGGATATTGAATACTAGGATTGTACAGGGAGTTGAGATCTTCGGTATTTTCGTGGTTCGATATTCTGGCAATTTAACGTTCCGGTAGGTACCTGTTGTTAGATGTTCGAATCTTAATCGGGATAGATGAATATTTAGATATTTGGATACTGGAATGCTTAAGTACTTGGATATTTGCAATAATTTCGATACTCGAGTGTTTTTCTGTACTTAGGTGTTCGACATGTATATGCTATTTATTTTTTGAGACATTGAGTTTGAGACATTCTGGAAAGAACCGTGTGCAGAAGGGAAAGAAGACACGCACGTATGTAGTTGGATATTTCAATATCTAATAGTCGTTGATATGATATTACGCTTTTTCGTTACTACATTATGCCTATGGTTAAATAACTTATCGAGTAATAATATCGGTGCATCGACAACTTACAAATTGTAGGCTATGGACTTCTGATACATAAAATTTAATTTCAGTAAATGGATCTACTGTATCTTCTATTAGACTTACGCAGTAAATCCGCCTCCATATTAAAAAATTTATCATCTTCGTGATACAATAAAACTATATAAGCTATAAACTTTTGACAGTCAAAATGGATCTATATTATTGTACTATATATTTATAAGGCGGTTGGAAAAAGTCCCGGTACAGTATTATATGAGTATTATATTATATTATATTAGTATTATATTATATAGTGGCCCGTCTGTATTAAATTTTGTATTATATTTTTGTAAGCAGTTTAGAATTTGTTTCAGTCATTTTTCAAACGAATCTTTTACGGTTCCTGTTCGTTCCATGAAGCATTGTCAATGAAAAAGAATCGAGAACATTTTTAGAAAACACGATCGACTATCTCCGTTGCGTTTACAACCCTGGCGTGTTTCGGTGCAAATGGTTACGTATCTTATCTGTCCCCTATACTATACGATACTTCCAGTTCCTTCCTTTCCATTTCGCCGGTCCATTTCACCGTTCGTAAGTTCATTTTTCCGTGATATCGTCCAGCTCGTGCGTAAAACGGCCATTCGGATCTACTCGAATTTCGAGCTTGTCCATAAAGTCGCTGTAAAGCACGGAAACAGGAGCCAGTTCTTTTCGGATAAGGGACATTCCTTCGAGCGACTGACCCAGTTTTCACAGATATCTACGATCTCGATGGAGAATTGTGTTTCTTTTTTTTCGACGATAGCGATCCGTATGGTCAGAGATAGGGATTCGTGCAAATATAACTTTACCCTCAAACTTTTATCTCAATTGGCTTAACTTTTGCTCGCTGGAGTTTACTGCGAACATTACTCCATCTACCAAGGCCACTCTGGAAAAGCTATTTCACTATTCTCTTTCCGCGAAATATTTTTTGGTAAAATTTATTCACTGTTAATTACAGCGTCCTATTTTATTTCTTACGTATCTTTGATTGCTCGCTAATATAAAATTTGTGTATTTTTATATCGTAACATATTTCACAAAAGATCTTCTACTACGTTTATTATTATTTCCTCGCTGTTTTGGAATATCTTTTTAGTAAAATTGTTTCCAACCGAGTAACGTTGTCCGATTACTTTCTACGTATCCTCCAAAGCTTATGGATATTAATAAAATATTTGCATTTTAATATTTCAACATAGATACTTCTCCACGCCTTATAATTCTATTAATCGCAGAAAAGTAACAAAAATCTACAACGTTCAAGTTCTCTTTCGCAAACGAGTAATTCCGACTAATAAAGTCGCTTAAAGAACTTCTGCAACTTCGTTGAAAGAAATATTAATCCGTCGTCAGCAGTTGTTCGGCGCAAGTTTCTCGTCCCGAAGAAACAAAGAAAAAAAAGAGAAAGAAGGAAAAAGAAAAAGAAAAAAATAACGACTATTGTTCAATGGCAAAGTCGAACACAGAAAAGAGAGCTCAGATTCTTCTTTGAACGAAAGTCTCCGGATCAGGCGGCAGTCTGGCACGAAGGAGATTCTGGCTCTCCTTAAAACTCACCCTTCGCCCTTATACTTTCCCTTCCGTTCGCGCGACGTCCCCAACGGTCCTTTCCGTTAGGTTAATGGAACGCATTGCCGCAAACGGCAGGAAAGTTAAGGTCGTTTCCGATTGCAAATGGACCGAAGGCAAATCGCACTGGCGACGGTTCGTCGAATTCGTTGCGTGCCAAGGGGTTCTAAGGGCACGCAGGTATACACACCGAAAGAATCTATCCGTAGAGGAATTTCTGGAGCTCGTTCCCAACGTTAACGACCATTAAACCGTTTTATTCGGGTTGATGGTTATTTTGTTTGGCGAGGAGAAGGACAATATCTGTGTGGTCGTGCGCGTAGAAATAGCTTCCTCTTTTTCGAACGTTCAGCAGCAAGTTGAGTTTTCTTGGTGGTAGGGAAATAGTAAAAGCTGGAGCGCGATGCTCTAGGAGCTTCAACCTGTTGCCTTGATGTAGGTACATAGGTGGAAATTGGCGAAATCGAGCGAGAAACGAAGTCTGAAAAACTTTTTTACTCCTTTTTCTTCGTTTCCTTGTTCCTACTTGATAGATCAACCTCTGTTTCTGGTGGTCCTGGGTTTTTTATGGGCACAATTCCTTCTTCTTTTTTTTTTTTTAGTGCTGCAATTCCCCCTTTTAGTATCTGTGTTTTGTTGTCTTGCTTGTTATCTTTTTTTTATCGTCGGTAACTGCTTTTTTGACAACCCTGTGCTGCTTGGAATCCTCATGTTTTCTTTATGCGGCTAGAACTTCTTTTCCAGTGTAGCAGTTTCATTTTATTTATTTATTTTTATAGCGCTGTTTTTTATTGCTGGAACCTTTTTTTCTAGAAAGGTCATCGCGTCACTAGAATCCTCCCTAGATTCCCTCCGCGAAGGAATTACTCTTCCCCAAACGTGAAAATGTTTCGAAGTGTCAATTTCATCACGGTACAGCGTGCACCCCATGAAGGTATTACCGAAGGGAAGTTTCTGGGGAGATATATTGTTTCCTATCGCTGATCTCGAATAGACATTGTCCACGCAAGTAGTTGGAACCGGGTGGAAAGCCCCGAAAATATTTACGCTGGAGATGTTTGGAACAATTTCGGAAAGAATGACTTTTACTCGCTACTCTCTGACTGATCACGGGCTAAACATCTACTTTAGGCTACTATACATGACACGCGATGCATAAATATCTGTAATTCATCTATGAATAATATGGAATGAAAATTTCTAATAAGCGCGTCGAATAACAAATTTGAGAATTCGATAATTCTTTCCTTATGACGCAACGTTAAGTGAAAAAATACGATGATCGTTCAACTTGCATATTTTAGGAAATCTACGTCGATCGAAAATTTTATTCGATTATAGAAGGTCCATTGCGTTCACGTTGAATCACGTTAAAAGGGAAAGTTACCAAGGAAAACGAAATTTTCCACGACTCACATAATTGGCAATATCGTTGCATTAGCATTTCGCTAAGAATACGCACGCTATAATGTCAACCGGGGTGTTTCCTCAAGAGTCTCTAAGCTTTCACCTGTCCTCCCTTTCAATTCACTTTCACGGAACGTTGCTTCGCCAAGAATGTGCTTTGTCTTTCTTATCTTTCTTTGTAAAATTCCAAAGGCATGCACGAATATATCTCTATCTTTTGACTAGCCTCTCCTTTTCACTAGTATGAATCACTCTCAGTATCATGAGTCGATAGAAATTTGTGAAAGTTACTCATTTACGTTCATTTATGTTTGTTGTATTATTCCATAGTAGTTATATTTACCGAAGACAAATGAATCTTTTAACACAATACAATTGAAATATTATGAATACTATGAATTATTATGATTATATTTACGCTTCTCAATTATTGAATTCGCATCAAAGCAGCAGTTCGTATTCATTCGACGACTGTAAATTATGTAAACTAAATTTCGTTCGAATTTAATACTTAATGGGACGCCAACATGCAACAACCACCAGTGCCAATCGTAGTTTACTGTCTCTACTGCTATGGCAATTAAATAAAAATTAACGTCCCGTACTTTGCATAGAATTAGGTGGTGTGCGTTTAATAGCAACCCCAACAACGTAGAATTATAATCGAATAACATTTCCATTGGATCTGACCCTTTACAATCTCCACCCTAAGCAATTTTATCTCGCAAAGCCTGTATTCGTTACAAATAATAGGCTATTTCCTCGACAACCACTTTGTACACGGCACGCGTGTTACTCGAGTGGCGTTGAAATAAGTTAGAAGCACCGTGGCTCCCATCCGTCGCTTTCCAGCAACCCTTTTCTCTGACTTATCGAACCGTGCGCCATGTGGCGCGAAATAACATTTGAAAATTGTAAGACAACACCCAATCTGAATGATGGAATTCGACGTAGCCGAAGAAGGACAAATAAAAGGGTTATATATAATGAAGCTACATGCAGGATATTTGCATTGTGTAAGGAAAAAGAAAGTATGTACAAAATTTGCTGACTTCGATCGGTACATCGAACTGACTTCGAATGGTACAAAGACAGGAAAGTGAATTAATTCGTTGCGACGAAGTTGTACGCCGAATGTTTGTAACGTGTTGAGAGAAAAGAAGTACGTTCGAATGAAATTTGACGCGGAAGAAAGCCAGGGAAAAGAGCAGCGAAATGCATTGACGCGTTTAAAACGAGGCTGCAAGAAAAAGAAAGAGAAGTATTTCGAATATTTGGTCAAAGAGACGAGATATTTTGAAAGACAGACAAGGAATTTTCATGTGCCTTTTAGATACCAGGAACGAAATTCGATAGCGAAAACTGGTTGGAGAGACAATTCGAAGTTTCGACGAGATTTAGACACGGTCTGAAAATTGTCTGAAAGTATCCGGCGAATTTTTTGCGTTCCAGCTTCGAGAGCTATGCGAAAATTCAAATAACTCCGATGAAATTCTCCGGCAAGTTGCGGGAAACTCTCTTACCAACAGTTACCAGGAGACCTCCTTAAACTTCTCCTTTTTGCCTTTTACTTACTAGAACAGCCAGACAAAGAAGAGTCGGGGACGAATGGGTACAAAGGATAATCGGAGATAGCCCGCGAAAAAATAAAATTCAACCGGAAAATGACTTTGTACTGTAGATCCTTTCTTAACTTTCTTCCCTTTCAAAAAGAAACTTCGAACCTTCTACCCTTTGTTATATGTCTGTGTATCACTTGCTCGTGCTTCTCTTAAATATATCTAAATTTTATTTGGGAACTATACCCAAGAATTCTAAGAACTTTTTTAATTCCACTTTCTTAACTCTTTTTAGATGGATTTATTTTTATGATTGAATTCTACCCTCAATTGCCTCAGAAATATTCTAAGAACGTAGCAGCCTTTCTAAAAATTATTTTTAATCCTATTAATCCTGCCAAGATTAATCAACTGGTACCTTGGTGATGCATAACAGTTTGACGCGGATTATTTAATTTTAGAGAACTCGTAATTTATGTTTCGTACATCATATTATCTGGTAAAACATAATATATATACATACACAGATTTAACGATATCAATCAAGGTTTAAGATACTTCAGTTCGTTCACCACAGTGAATACGTGATCCAAGTAATCACCGATAAGTTAAAACATTTCACAATGGACACTTCGTTCAGCACTATGAAAAATTCGATCGGAAATTCTCAGGACGCGACTTCGCTCGACTTCGCAGCGTTTACAGTTTGATCGAGATCGTGACTGTGAATTTCTGCACGTGCACGGAATCGTTCCGCGCAGAGTATCGATGAGAAATAAATAATTTTAACGCGTCACTGAGTCAGTCTGCAGACTGGCGTTAACGGAAACTTAACCCGAACCGCATAAATCACGCGAGATTACGTTCCGCCGTTGTATTTCCCGATTTTTCCACTCGTTACCCCCGTTTGTTTTTGTCACGATGGTTTATAGGCCTGTTGAAACGAAGGGAAAAGGCTGACGATGTCAGAAACAGACCACGAACGCTGGTCCCGCTCGTGCATCATTTTCCTTCAGCCAGGGCAATTTCCACCGCACCGTTTCGAATGTGAGAAACTCCGAAACGCGAACGGATTAAAAGGGAGTATACGGGATTATCCGGGATCTGCTGGGAATTTATGCGTCTTCGTAAGACGCCGCTTCCTTCGTGCTGCTAGTGAAATCCTAAGGATTTCGGCGGAATCCTGCAGAGTGGTTGTTTCTTGAGAATTTTTGGGGATGGTTTTTCATGTTCTCGCTTTGCTTTCGCCAATGGAAAGTGGCAGAGGATTATTGACTTGTTAAAAATCTTGAAAGTTGATCATAATATTCAGAATTGAGAATTCGAGTGTCACAGAGAGAGAGAGAGAGAGAGAGAGAGAGAGAGAGAATCACACTAAGGTTTCATTCGTCTGAATCTGTCAGGAAACAGATAGAGGCACTTTTACGAATTCTTCAATTTCAGTGCTAGAGCTACGGTGGTTATAAAGAGTATTTGCACGCAATTGCATTTGTTGTAGGATCTGCATGCTAATTGATCCAAGCATACTAAATTTTCTATCGTTTGGTATTACTTTTATATAACTAGAAAAATTTGATGTTATGAAAGAGAAACCCAGAGAGAAACTCGATAAAAAGCGCTTCATTGGAAAATACGGACGCGTAGAATTACTTTTTGCAGTTACCGTATATTGATTTATTTCTAATTATTTTAATTATTTTTTTATTTCTAAGAGTTGACCAATTCGAAATTCAACTGTTCGGTAATAAATTGCTGTTCCATATCGACTGCCGCGTATTATGCTACTTTCACACAAATCAAACAACATTCCTACAGCGTTTTTAATCTGGAAGAATGATCTTAGGAGCCCTGCCACAACGCTCACCGTAAATTGCCTAATACATTCCAATTGCAGTTAAATTCTCGCGTATCACGAAATAACTGGTCTCTGGATAATCCGCGGAATGGTGCGAGATAATTCAACGGATTCCGCGAGAACTGCAGGTCGCATAAACCAGACGGAAGCGATTACAGGCGTTGGAAGGCGATATCTGAATTACACAACGCGAAATAAATCGCGAGAAAGGAAAGACGCGTGATCATAATTAAGCGAAAGTTTGACTGAGTTTATCCGAACTCGCGATACGACAACTGCAACTTGTTCCATGATCTTCTAATATCTCTTTTTCTTCATTTTTCGCCTCTCGCTGGCTTCCTTTAATCAGCACTTTCTTTCGAACGATCAACCGATTTAATTTTTGTAATGGTCAATTGATAATTGATAATTCAGTTGTTGATTCTTCTTATCTGATCGCGATTACGACGGATCGCGAGTAAGTTATGCATCGTAAGAATTGTTCGCGAGTTACGTGTGTTCGATAAATATGATATTCGATGATGTCTGCAGATAGTCACGGATCGATTATACGATATGGTTACTTGAAATCAGAGTCAGCTTCGTTTGACTCACCTTGTTGATCTGTCTTTGCAGCTTCGTAATCGTCGCTCGGTCTCGTTGCGCAGCAAGACGTTCTGCTTGCAACGCCTGTTCCAGTTCTTGTACCCGCTCTTCCAAGCTCTCCTGAAATGGAAGACAATCGTTAGGGAACAACAGACTGCTTAGAATAATTCATTCTACTCTTAGACTCTTGCATGCAATTGCTTCAGGACTTTAGTACGTCTTTTTTAACTCAAACAGTCAAGCTTGAATATTTTAATGTCACAGCTATTTTAGTATTTCGATAATCAACTACTTGGAGCTGCTGACGATTGAAGTATGCGAATTTAAAAGCACTTGAAACGTCAAACATCGATCATCGGTATCGATCTCGCAAATTATTAAATTAGGTCGATATTGATTCTAATAATTTTAGAATTGTACTATTATCAATAGACCTATATATCAGAGTTACAGAAATATTGGACGAACTCAGAAGAAAGAGAAGAAGAAAGAGAAGAGGTGTTTCTCAGTTTGGAAAAACGGAATTCGGCATCCGCGTGTTTGTAATCTCTAAGTACACGTAGAGCGCGATCTCTCGAGGAACTTTAAGCCCCTGTTAAGGCAGCTTAAAACTCGAGCAACAGGAATTACGCGGGAGGAGGAAATCCTGCTGAAAGTTACAGGGAAAGTTTCCAGTTCCGTTGCGTTTGCGGCCGCGAAAGTTAATTGAGAAACGCTCGACCGTAAGCTTCCGATCTATGCGCGATTCGGAGCCCAAGCGCTGGTCAACCGTTCCACGAGATAACCTTTTGAGGGTTCGAACTTCGAACGAATAGAACTTCGACCGTAGTTCAATTTAAGAAACGATTCTTAATTGCTAGCTCGACGTTGTGGTAGAAGATACAACGTTACTTGACAATTGAGTAATAAAATAGAATTGTTGCGAATAGGCGATTTCATGGTTAAAATCGATATTTGGTGATATTTTCTGATATATTTCGTCATACAGTTGGCAGCTTAAATATGGATAGAATTATGGAAGAAAATTTTCATAAATTTCACATATTTTAATCACCGCTGTGGAAACTCTTAATGACGGCTTCGATGTAATATTTTCCCTTTTAATCATCCCTTAAACAGATCGAAAAACTTCAATAATCATGGAAGTAAAAATTAACGTACATAATTTTCTATTACATTTCAGTTCTTACAAGCTGTCACGCTAGTTCTTAATAGTTTTAACGCCATTTATTAAACAAATGTAATTAACCAATCCACATACGTCTCGTTAACATAAATTTTACGATAAAAAAGATATTCAAGATATTAAAGATATAAGACACGTAGAAAAGTAGGACACCGCAAATAAAGAAGCTATCATGTCTATGACAAATTGATACACCGAGCTGATCACCGCGGTAAAAACAATTTCGCAAACCTCGTCAAGAACGCTCGACCCACCCCTGTTCCACCTCTAAAATTCGCCAAATTCGAAGAATCTCAAAACTCGCTCAATCCCAATTAAAATGTCCAATCTTGCCGCCCGAGTTGCCAAGCAGCCAGCTTCAAGTGCACCGCGCGCTCCAACCGCCCAGAAAAATTCCATCATCCAAAGAACACCTGAGAAGTCACGTCCGAATCGTAAAGCCAGCTGTCCTCAAGGTCTCGACGTAACCACCCTTTTCACTTTTCGCCCCGGTAACCCCCGTGCGCGGTGCAATAATAACGGCACCGCCCTCGCCTAATTTACGTCTTCGAGCGGGTATTTCCGATTATCAAAAGCGCTCATTCAGCCGTGCTCGAACGGAATGCTAATGAGCATTGGGCCTCGAAGGGCTGTTGGTCGCGATTTGACCATAAGTATCGGTGCGATCCATTAGATTCGAGGCGACGCCGACGGTTTCAGGGGCCCTCGAGCCAGGCAACGACGTTTCGCGCCCGTGCGCCGGTCCACGCGAAGGGATGATTCGTATGCCGGTGCACGTAGCTGCAATTCACCCTTTCCAACCCCTCCCAGCTCGAGTCCACGTTTTGCTGCTCCACGAGCACGCTTGGCTATTGTTTGTCGCGAACCAACGAAATTATACCGGGTGTGCCGCGTGTCCACGACCACCGTTCCACGAGGAGGAATAAAAAGCTTCAGCGTTTTTTTTTTTTTTTTCGTATATGTTTCATTCGTTACTCGGTGTGCTTAGCAAGGGTGTGAGTTTCTACGCGATACGAAGCGCGTAAAAATAGAAGAAGGGCGGAGGTTTAAAAATTGTAAGTGTTAATAAATGAGTATGAAAATTTTTCAGTTTTTTTTTTTTTCGTTTGTAACTATCGTACACAGCTGTCCCGTGTTTGTTCGTTTTAATTCCTTCGATTATCCTTGTAGTCTTTAAACTGAACATTTTAACGACTGAGAAGATTTGTTGAACATTTGATAACGTATAGTATAGAGCTTCTCGCGTTATGAATTGAAAGTAGAAATGCAATTGGAGAAAAATGGAGTTTAATCGTAGGAGTGCGTACGTTTGCGAGAGAGTTTCATTTGTTTCGGATTAATTCGTAATACACCCTATATAAACAGGCAGGGGTAGGTTTCCTTGTCGGCCTGCGTATACTTGTAAATCTGTATTAAAGGGTTTCTAGAATGACCATGGTTGACATTATCGGGAAAGTATTGGTTTCCCTTGGATTTATGGCGTGTACTACGCCGTGAATAATTATGAGTCGGCAAGACCAGAACAAACAAGAAAAGATTTAAGGCTTGGCCAACCCTCGCTGTAATTTTTGTCTGGCTTCCAGTTGTATATCACCCTTTCTTCCCTTTTCTCCGAATTTCCCCTAAAATATTTGATTCTTTATCGCTTATCCATTAACGCATTAGACGAAATACTATTTTCGAGCACAGCTTGCCAAATTAATGTTTCAGTCGCAGCAATTCACCTTCTGCAACGCTGTACGTGCTCGCAAATAATTTTCGCGCGATAATATCTTTCTTAATTAAATATCCTATCGACCATCTCGAAACCGAAGTAAGCTTTCTTTTTCTCCGTTCAATTTAGCCTATTCAGTTGTTATTTCTTAACGAACTGCATAATACAACTTCGCTCGAAAGACAAAGAACACGGCACTTTCAATCTTTTCGATGCATCTTGAAAAATGAAAAGAATCCCAAAAGAGAAGCACAGATCTCTCTTCGTATCGTAAAACTTTACGTATGTGCCCGACATGAATTATTATACAAATTTCGTTACGATCACGTAATTTGTGCCCATCGCATTCGTATCAGCGAACCTGTTAAACTCCGTCGTCTATCCCTAATTCCACCGACATTTCAAGAATTCCTTCGCAGATGCTCAAGCAGAATGCTTTCTTTGAAAGAGCCTCGTCTTTCCTCGCATTCCTTCATAATTAATTAAATCCATCGGATCTCTGCAGCGAAGAAAGATACTTGTTTCCTTGGTCTTTCAGGTGTAGCATGAAGAAAGCTGGCGCAATTATAACAAGCCAACCCCTGTGTAACTGGCCCTTGTCTCGTGTTCACCCTACGCTATGGACGAAAGGGCGTCACCATTGGAAGACCCATAGAATTAGTACAGGGACTTCCGGGACGTCATTTAGAGTACAGAACCGCGGCGATGAGGCCACTCTATATGCAGAGATTCCGTTAAATTGCAAACGTCCATTTTCCAAGGTCGCAAGAGGATGGATAAAGGTGAACGGGAAGAAGGGTAAGGTCCCGTGCACGCCGCCCTCGAGTAATCAGACGGTTAACTCGATCCTGTGAACGTTTACGGGACGACAGTTCGAGTCGATTTTCTTGTGCCCCGAAGAGAAAATCCTGCGACTACGCTCGTATCTTCTCGTCGATGGATCTTCCTTGGGGAATGTTAATTTCCAGCGAATGAATTTATTCGACTCACTCAGAAAAGATTAAATCGCGTTCGAACGACTCGTTGAGGTCTTCATGAAAGACATCGATCGAATGGAGTCAGTCGGCATGCAGCTGCCTCTTATTGCGAAACGAAAGCAGAATTCCGAAGATGGTTGGTTTTCTGGTTGATTATCGGGCAATAGAAGATTCTCCGGACCACCTTAGGCACTCGATCTGAGCAAAGTTTCTGCAACTTCGAACGCCACGTGTAACTTGTAATTTTCTGAATTGACACAAGTTCACCAAATTTTGTGTGTCACATTCTCTGGAAGAACTTGTTCTTTCTCTGCATGTATTTACGCGTAATTATTACGCGTAATTGTCATTTGTCTTCGTTCATATAATGAAGATAAGAACAGAACGAATTTATGTTACACCCCAATATAACTTATATATTACGTTTCTAAAATTCCCACGATTACTGGACGTTCATCATTTTTGTAACTCTGTCTGACAACGTACGCGAGAAGTATTCGATATTAGCAGAGGCACTATCCTTTCGCACGATAATAAACAAAATCCAAAATAAGATAGGCAAGTGGATACATAGATCCATAGAAGGTAAAACAAGAAATTGACGTTCCAGCAGTTTCTCACGCAAACGTGCAAACTTCTCTTCTATCTCCGATTAATTAGCTGTATTCGTTTCACGCACAAACACATGTACTTTACCATAATCGAGGATTCTTTCGGCATTTACAGCACGTAACAGAAACGAACTGGATACGAGAGAGGCGCCGTCTATTTCCAGACGCAGCAACGAGAACGAACTATTCAAACGGTCGTGTTTAGGCAAGATCTTGATTTAAGGGTGTTTCGTGTCTCGTTGAGACGCGTCGGGCCGAGCAGCTGTTAGTTGAAATTACGATCGTTTCGCGTTCGTCCAGGGGTGGGAGTGGAACACGCAGCTCTCGGCCAAAGCGACGCGGGCGTCGTGAAATTTGCGCCGACATCGCGGCGCTCCTTTGTCGCCGTCTGATGCTGACGCGCCCGTTCAATTTCGACGTCAACGAAGGTGTGAAACTCGTCTCTAAACAGCGACACATCGAGCAAAGCGTCCAGGGACCCTCCAACATTCTCTCTTTCTCTTTCTCCAGGAAACGTTTCATGCTACTGTGTTCGTTCTGTTAATTGTCGCAGATTTTACTTAACGTTCATCGTACGTCCTGCGACTTGACTTACGCGATTTCTAATATGCCAGTCGACCAACATACACGTAGTTTTAAATATCGCACGACTTTTTCCAAAACCGCGATTTTTTTCAAGAATTCATCGGTTTCAGTTTATCGGAGAAAAGGCTTCCTTTCAAGGTTTCAGAGATTGAACTTTTTACAAGTTATTTACCGTTACACGAAAATCTCTGAATGCGATTTTTATGCGCCGAAGCATCGCTGAGAATACAATGCTATTTGAAGTTTCGTGTAGTTTGTTGAAAAATTCCACGATTTTAAAGAATTTATCGGCTTCGGTTTGTCGGATACTCTTGAAGGTTTCACAATCCAAGTTCTGTTGCGTAATTTACTATTATAAGAGGATTTCTTGACCCCATTCTTGTCTTTCGAACCACCATTGAAAGTTGACAATTCTCAATACCACTACTACTAGGCAGGAACAATTAAATGAAAGAATTTTGCTGTTTCGAACATCGAAATGGATCTTCCAACACGAAGAAATTTTTCCAATCGGTCAGAGACCGAATCAAACGAACTCGAAGAGAGATATCGAACGAATGTGTTGATAATCTTGAAGAAGCCGGCAAAACTCACGATTTAAACGGGATAATTCGTAAAGTGAAAATATCGTTCGGATCGTGGCTTCTCGCGCGGAGATTTAATAGACTTTCAACGCGAAATATGATCGCTTTGCATACGCGAGAGCCCGAAGCAAGGGTGTCCTTTGCAGAGCGGCTGCCACTTACTCCAAAGAGACTCACCCTAAAGACGACAACGGCTCTTTGGTGTCGAAATACGTGCGAAGCATTCGTGCCTCTAAATTCGAACGCCTCAGGTTAACGCCAAGCTCTCTCGCTTCTACGATCATCCCCTTCTCTCTTCATCGTCCCGACGCGTGCAAACGCTCGGCTCGCGTATTCCTTCAAAACGCGTTAGCCATAAATCTTAATGAACATCGAGGATTTACGAATCATTTATACACGTTGCTGGAAACGCTGGGAAGATTAATTGAACTCGTGAAATGAAATGTCGAGATACGAGTCGGCAGATTTGTGGCGTGGGAAACATTCAGTTTGTTTGATCAAATAGTTCCAGCAATTTGATAGTTTCTCGAGTGATTTAGGCCGCTAAAATAGACACGATTTTAACGATGATTTATATAGGAAGAAAAGCTGACATTCTGTGATCATCAAGCTAATTTTGGTCGAAAGTATTCCGTGGCAAATGGAACGACTCGTAAGAATGAAACTGGCGTTATCGTTATCGGTTAATATCGGACAATTAATCGAAGAAATAATATTACACAGTGAGAGTATTGCAGAGAGCGATTGCGTGAAATTAAAAGAAATGGTAGATATTGTACATGTTTAAAATGTTTTAAGGATTTTCGTTTAGGTTAGAGATCGGGCTCCGATGGTCTAACACATTCAGTTATCATATGTCTGACTCAGTAGTCGACGAACTCGACCGTGTCGGTATTCTACTGGTAGAGCGAACAACTGTTAAAAGTTCACGCTCTTCTTCGTATTTATTTTACCAGTAGTGTTCATAAAACGACAATCTGCTAGTTCGTTAGTATTATTTCAGGATAGGGATGAGATTAATAAATTGTAAAATAAAATGACTAAAATAGGACAATACGATCGACTCTACCTTTTATTACTATCATGCGAGTATTAGGTTGTCCGGAAAGTTTCTTTCGTTTTATAAGGAAACAATAGGCGCACGACATTTCTCATTTCTATTATTTTACTGATTCACTTATGATCCATTTTGTTCCGTTTCTATAATTACGATCATTTTCTATTATTTTACTGAGTCACGTATGATCCATTTTGTTCCGTTTCTATCATTACGATCATACGTAATTCGATAAAATAATGTACTTTACTATTCGATAAACTAACATGAAACAATAATATGAAAATGTCGTGCATCCGTTGTTTCCTTATAAAACGAAAGAAACTTTCCGCACAACCTAATACATAACGAATATTCGATTCTCAAAAAACCAAGGACTTACTTTCACAAATTCACTCATCCGAGGATGGAATAAATAACGGTAAAATCTAAGGCGAATTTAAAGAACAGCCTTCAAAAGTTTTTTGAATCCATCAACCTCTCTCCTTACACATCATCACTTTCTTATTATACTCTTCAATTTATGGAATCGATCGACGTGGCTACCAAGCGGTTCATATGTAGAACTAAATTTTTTGCTAAAGATCGCTATTACTGCTATTTATACTTCCTTTATACTCGCTATCTATTTTCCTTTAAAAGCACGAATACGCCAATAACCTATCATTATTAGAGCCATGAAAGCTCAAGCGAAACGACCATAAACAGAATTTCTAACGGTACGATCGTTTCCCCGAGTATCATTTGATCATACGTCCGAGACATGTTCCAACGACCATCTGCCTGATTTACGCTTAAATAAACCGAACGCTATTTTCTGAGAGCCCAACAGAAAACGACGCACGTATCGTCGTTGAACACGTTCGGTTCTCGATGAATTATTAGTCAATATCGTCAGATGCAAGAGCGTGAAATCAAAGCGGCGTTCACGTCGCCGACACGTGTTTTTAATTTCCGCGTGCAAATGCTGGTACGCGGCTTTAAAGGCGAACCCCAAACTGGCGAGGAAAGCCACCCCCGTCCTCTGCAAAGCTCGTCTCACTCCCACCGCGCGCGGCTAATGAAAATCGAACGATCAAGAGCTGGAAAAGGCGATTCCCGTTCGAGCTATTTTCCCTTTGAGTCGCGCGCACAGCGTCAGAAATCGAAAAAATCCCGTCAAACGCGTTTAACGCAGGCTTCCCATCGCTGGATAAAGTAATCCGTATGGGAAACTTATTGGAGGAAATATTGCGCTTTAATTTTGTTTCAATAATGCGACTTTGGGTTATCGAAATCAATTCAGAAATCAAACGAAAGCGGTTTAAGGGAGATTTATCGGACGTGGCGTGGAAATGGATTATTTTTTGAAGAGTTACAGGGATTGGAGTTCTCTTGAATAGAGAACTGTTTCATCTTCGAATTCTAGTATGCACGATCGAATATCCATTTCTACGGCTTTCTTCGTATCTTTTAGTAAAAACGTAATATCCAGATGTTTCATCGATATTTTTAGATCGAAAGTTTATCGAATCTTTTTTAAACTTACACGTTTGTCGGATAAGCGCGATATTTCGTTTACACAAAAGAATACTCTGCTTTGCAAACTCTTAGTAACAACTTTTCATATTTAAAAACACTCGAGATCATACACTTGTACACAAGGAAAACGAATTTTGATTATTTAAAAAGGATCAAATATTTATTATGGAAACTCTTAGCACTCGCGCCCATTCCGTATGTAAATTCCCTACATTTTTCTATTTGAATTTAAACATAAAAATCCACCGCGCGACTAGTACAAACCACAAAATCTAAAGGAAGAACAGAGAAAACGCCGTATACCTTGCACGTAGCATCTTTTCAATAGTGACAAATCCACTTTTTCCCATCGTCGCCATCGTGGCGGAGTGAAAGAGGCCACGTGTTACTTGCACAACTTTTACCGAGCTTCGTCAACGTGGATTACCTTCCTCTCGAATGGAAGCCCGGTCGTTTCTCGTAATTCAGTTACAGGTCCTCGACGAGTATCGCGGCGACGAACAGGCGAATAAAGCACACCGGGACAAACGGTAACGAATCGTCGTTATAAATATCGTTTCGCCAAGTAGGATGAACGCTTAGTCCTGGCCGACCGGGCATCGCCAGTTTGTTTCGCGTTTCCCTCTGGTATCCGGGATCTAAGAAATATTCCGCGGCCGTAGCGGTAAATTATGGCAACGTGTCAACCGGTGATAATAAATCGCCGTGTGCACGTTAAAACGGCCGCTCGACGAACGTTAAAACGCGCCGGCTGCAGAATCGCCGATCGCGAGCGGTATTCCGTATACGTATGTTCCTTTGATACCATAATCGCCGCAATTACTAGCCGTTTTCTTGGCCCACTGTTCTCGCCTCGACAACGACCGATCCGCGGAAAATTCTGATTGCGTGTCGGTATCGCAATTTTACCGGCTGTTGTAATTACTCGGTCGTTAATTGGTCGAAATTATTTGATAGCTGCTGGAGATCGTCGGAGGTCGATGGGGTTCGTTGGAACAAGGGATGGGGATGTAGAGAGTGGTGGCTAGAATCTTTGGTGCGGCTTGTGGAGAAGAGGATGGCCTTGAATAATGAAAATCTTTGATCAGGTAGATATTATACCGGCTGGAAGTGATGCAGACGCTGTGATCAATTTGTAGTAATAAGACGCGAATCTTGGAGTGTAATTAGAGGTTATTTATTGGAACTTTAGCCATCGAATATATTTACCGCTGCTTGGATCAGTTTCGGAAATTTTTCTATCGGTTTAGGAGAACTTTTATATAAACTGCTTGTAATTGAAGAATCGAAGAATTTGGAGATAAAGTGCTTGTCACACAACGAAATTTTTCTGCGATTTTAACAATTGCAAACGTCAGTGGAAAATTAATTTAACTTGCCGATTCCTCTCTGATTTTGAATCACACGTTGACAAAAAGTACTCGAGTATCTTTGAACGGTAAATTACGTGCATAAAATGAGTGGCAACTTTTATTTTGACTTGTATTTGTCTGAAATTTGAAGATTCAAGTTTACTGTAGAACGTAACTTTGAATTTGTCAATTCAAATTTTTTGCTATTTAAAAGTTGTTTTAACGACGAAAAGTTCATTCGGTGTATAAAACCGCGAGGCTGATGAGAAGGGTAGGCACGTTATAACGAGCCAACTTTCTGTAACCTCGTTACAATTATAACGATTCAGGCGATCATCCAGCATGTTAACATTAATTAGCAGTAACGCGAATCGAACTCGATTATTGCGATCACGGTATCGTTGTATTGTGCAAATGGGATGATGGTCGCGGCGAATTGCCTCACAGCCATCGATGTGCAATGCCAGCGGTCGCTTTCTATAGAACAATGCGACATCACGGCTATTATTTGTAGCGAACCGGAAGAGCAAGTTGACTCGCGTCCCATTAATATTAATCAGTGCTTCGCGCACGTTGATAACTATCTTCCTTATCTTCCTTACTTTCTAAACCGTACGAAATAACTTTGTTAAAAAAATAAATAAATAAAAAAGTAAGAATAAAAATAGATAACAATGTAAATAATAACGTTTTATTCGTCAAAAATTTGCTAGTTTGTAGCAAACAAGTAATCGCGAATTTCCCTTTGTAAATTCGATTTTCAACCAACAAGTCGATACGAGAGAGAAGCGTATTTCGAGTGTGAAGAGCTAAACGCGAAGATTATAAGGGAATTGGTAGAAATTATCGAGTGCTCGCTTTGAGTAATAATTAAAATAACAGACGTTCGTTCGGTCTACGCTCAATCTGCGTTCCAAATTTACTCGAAATGCACCAAGTTAGTCAACGCGTACCTAAAATATACACGTGCTCCGCATGCACGAACACGCCCAACTCGTTTGCATGTAAACTATTTGCAAGAGCGAGTAACGCCCGGCATGCACGTCGACCGAAATGCAACACGTGCTTGCTCCGGTCGGCCCGCTTGAAGAACATTCGGCTCGCATCACAGAATGTAACTAAATGCCTGCTCAAATTTAACATATTTGATCGAATGGAATTTGCCAGACATAGAAATCTTTATTTCTGATAAACTAAAGTACGTTTAAATAATTCCATTTAACATTCTTTGCAAATTTTAATATCTTCGACGGACGAACAAAGAGAGATTCGTGGTTGGAGGATGAAGACGTTTCGTATACTGTAAATAGATTTATTTTAAATTCATACGTATATATTGACCAATTACTTCGAATATGCGATTCTTCCATAAAATAATTCACTTAAAAAAAAAAAAAAAGAAAGAAATAGAGAATTTTTTAATGAGTCATATCTTAGTTACTCACACCTTTAACACAATATTCTACGAAATTCTTTTTTCCTAGCCTTTCTTCTCAAAACTCATTTCCCTTACACGTCTTTCAATTCCTCTTTCATTTACTATGGTACTTTCTTTTCCCAAATTGAATCTAATGCATCGTTCTTCCATATCTATGCAATCCAAAAATTTCCTTCTGCTACCTCTTCTTCTCCAAAAATGTTCTCTTTGCATTTCAATTCCTTTGTAATATATACACATACTTTCTTCTTCCACGTTAAACCTTCTTCAAATAATCGTCCAAATATATAACTCAATACCACAATGTATTGCACAAGATGAAATTCCACGAACTCGAGAGACAACCTAAAGTCTCTGGGTTCACCCTCGGCCATTACCAACTAACCGATACCCGGCGAATCAAAGACAGGATTAGCTGATTAGCCAATTTAACGAAGATCACGAACGCGAATAGCCCGTATTCGTACCGGCTCGATGGGTCCATCGAAATCCTCTTTGCCGTTTTCGAACGCGGCTCGTAACTTTGATCCTGATTAGCGTGGGCTGCCCCCTTCACAACGAGAGCACGCTTTTAGGGCTATCGAAAATCTCGCAAAAAGGGGGGCCCATCGTTGCTACGCGTGTTGCTCCACGTTATGTACGCGGAAGAAGGCTTTCAGATGTTCTCACGTCCAGCTGAGCTTTTCGGGCCGATAATTAGGTGGCGAAAAAGCCAGGGAACAGGGGGGATGAGACAAATCAGGTGGAAAACAATGTACTTCAAAGGCCTGTGTACCTCGTTACGCTCCTGTTCGAACGCTTTCTTTCCTTGATACACGGCCAAAATAACCAAGAACCATCGTTTTGCGTTCGTTCAGTTCGTGTACAAAGGTGAAGGAAAATTGAGGGCCGTTAACCTTATGCAAGGGAACAGGAAATGTCTTTCTGATCAGCCGGTTTTCTTAGTTGGACGTTTAAGGGTACGGTGAATTTTAAAACTGCGAGAAGGTAGTGTGTTCTACGGAGAATGGAAAATTCAATCGGCGATTGAAAACGACTATCTAGTAATTTCAGATTTATTTTGATTTCGGGGATTGTCGAGACACTTATTGGTTTGATCAAACTTTACGAATGAGTACAGCGAACCCTAAGTCCGATATTTTTGACATTCCAAGTATCGTTGTATCATTCAATATTTAGCTACGTCAATCCAAAAGTTACTGTCAAATGGAATAACTTTTAATCTTTTAATCTTAATCTTTTATTTTGGATATCCATCGAAGCAAACGTACGCAGTTAAGTGTTGTATTATTATCCAATATTGGCAGCAAAGTAGAAAAATGACGGTTCCTAAAGGTTGCTAGTAACGCTGCAATGGGAACAATAATATTAACCCGAATTATTATATAACGATACTACTAAACAGAAATATCGTAGAATAATTGAAATCTCATCGACAATAAAATCCTTTCTATACTCTTTTGAATATTTCTACAGGGTGGGGCATTGTAAACAGGTCACCTGAATAACTCGCTCGTTTTTGAAGATAGGAGAAAATGCATTAGACCAAACTTACTTGGTATCGGGGGGCTCGTAATCTGGTATTACCAATTTTTCTGTAGGTGGAGGCGTCAAGGAGATACGAAGGTCAACTCTGTTTTTTTTTTAAATGGAACAGTATATTTTTTTACCTACATTCTGATGGAGCGTTTCAATAGTCAAAACAAAGTCAATTGCAATAGAACATAAATTGTGTCAGAGTACTCCTATCTTCTCTTCTATCTTCAAAAACAAGCGAGTTATTCAGGTGACCTGTTTAAAATGCCCCACCCTGTATACAAACGTCTCCTCGTCCAGACACCTCAATCCTTCCTCATCCTGTACCAAACGACCAACGTCAGAAACCAATCTTCGCTCCTTCTTCGTATCTCGCAAAAGATTTCTCAAGATCATCTAGCTCCTTAACTCGATTAATTTTCGATATTGCCAACAAGGTCGAGATTCACGTCGGAGAATGCTAGAACGGAAAGGTGACAACGTGTTAGGCCCGTGTAGCGTATTAAGTTGCGCGGATATCTCGAGGGCTTCCGCGAGCTTCGCATAGTGAGAAGACGGCCGGGCTGGCGCAAAATTATGCAGCAAATACATATGTACAAGGCGCTCTTGTACATTGGTCGTCGAGCTAGAAAACGCGGCCCACCCTGCGCCTTGTAAATACGTCTGCAAATACGGCCAGAATTATCGTTGTCGTCCTCGTCGTCTGCAGACTTTGAAACTGTTGATGCGTTAATGCAAATGCAGCGCCGTTTCCGGTCTGGCGTTTGCCAGAAGTACGTGCACGCCTTCCGGGAGCCACGGAATTAAAGCGCAACCGTGAAATCGGGCTAAATACGTAATTCTTTTGAAATTTTCTCCTTCCGAAACAAGGCAGATTGAAGAAATTGCGGTTTCGTAAGAGCGAATACGACTTCTCTCGAGGATGTTCGAAGGTAGCTTAAACTGTTAATCGAATGAGATCGTAGAAGCGGAGAATTTCGCATATTCGTCGCTACCGATGCAAATCTTACGTCGATTTGATCGTTTTGGTAATGTTGCGGACGCAACTGCTGCGCTTTACGTACGCGTTCCGATAAAATGGCTTAAGAAGATAAACGAACTATCGGGTAGTGTGCTGGAACGAACGTTATTACGTAAAACGGGAAGATTTTTGAAGAAAAGACGGAAGGCCTTCGAAGGCTTCGGTGAATACGTTAATTGGTAAAGAATGATCGTGAACAAATAAATAACCGAACATTTATAGATCATAAAATTACGGGATTAATTCCGGAGACTTCATAATTTTCAACGTTTCGTTATGCTTCTGGAAGCCTCTCAATAAACCAAAAATCGGCTGCTCGTAAAACGATCATAAAACGGTCATAAAACGATGTTCGGCCGATTTTAGCCAAGAATAGAAGAGGAATGCGAAGCTGAAAGGGGACAACGGAACCTGAAGTGCCATTCCCGACGAGCTCCTTCGATTTTCTGTTAAAAGTCCCGGTGGAATCGTCTTCGAGGGCCGTTACAGGGCCGAGAGTCAGCGGGATGCAAAGGGGGTCAACGAACGAATCGTTCATGCATGATTTTTCCACGAGTGCTCTCCATTACCCGGTGAACGCTTGGAATTCGTCTACCAGCGCATAAATCTCCATCTGCTTAAAAGCATCGGCCACGCACAAAGAGAGGGAAGTCGTGGTCGGTGGATCATCGTCCTCGATCGTTCCGCGAACAATAATTTCCGGTATGTTCGCATAGTAAATCCCTCCTTCTTCATAGTAACTGCCCGTGTATCTGTTTGATCGTATATTTAGAATCCAAAGTTTTATCATATTCGTAGAAATTCGTATTATCTTTGATTTATTATATAGAAAGATATAAATTGGCCCTCCCAAAAAAGATAACATTAGATTAGACAACAATTTTCTTTCTAATTTAATTAATACACAGTTTAACTTTTTCGACGAGGATTCTTCTCTTAACTGTGATATAATAACGCGAACTACAAGAGGCTCGAGCTTGATAAAATAGGTTAATCGTAATTCTTAAAACGGAATACGTAGTAGCATTTCTAACGAGATCCCGTGTCTCAGTAGGTCTCAGTGGTGAAAGGAACATCAAAACAGTGCAATAATTATCCTAAAAGCTATCTCGTGATATATTGTACCGTTAGCCTGACGAGGTTTAGAAAAAGTAGCGAAATATTCGCCAGGAAATAAAATATCAGAAATGTGAATGTACGGCCAACAGAAAGCAATTATGCACTCGGAATTCCACGACTTCGGAAATGGAGAAAAGGCGGCAGAATAGTAGCGATAAAAAGAGGAATAGAAATCCGTTTCACGCGATTCGACGGCGACTTCCTTTCACCACCGACAGACTCTATTACCGCGTTCTGCAAACAGACGTTCTTGGGGACGTAATAAAGTTAGAGGGAAGCAGCCAGCGGCGAGGCAAGAGGAAACGCAGTGGTAGGTGGACGAGGCTAAGGTGGAACCGCAAAAGTTCAAATTGATTTTGCAAAACCACGGTCCGCTTTATGTAAATTCCAGCGGCGGGACACTTCTCGACTGGAGGGTGTTTTCATGGTCCTCGGCTCCGTAGTCGTCGCTGAATTATGACCGTGATTTCCGGCGAGATGGACCTTCCGGTCTGGCAGAAGTCCAGTACTTGGAGAAAGTACGCGGATAAATCAAAAGCGTTTTTCGTGGTGCACCAAGGCGTTAGTTTATTGCCATGTAAATCATTCGCCTACAGCACGAGACACGTCGATCGAGGAAATAGTACGCGCGACCGTTCGTCATCGTCTCTTCTCTGTGACGAGATAAATGTCACGACTTCTCGATACCGATGGCGACGCGTTTCTCAGAGAACAGCTTATGATTTACTGTACCTTGGCGCTTCTTTTCTGCTCCGCGAGATTCTAGAGTGGATAACAACGAATAGATGTTTATGTGACGAGTATCCATCAGTTTCGACATTTTTATCGTGGATCAAGGAGTTTGGGATTTTTTCAAGCGTGAAAGATTCCAATTTCAATTGGACAAATTGTTTAAATCGTCGGTTGGAGTTAGTAGTTTCCCTTCGTTAAAGTACGATCGAGGCTTCTTTTATTTTACGAAAGAGTTTCAACGAATTTGCTAAGATTCACGCAACCACGAATTACGATTTGCTTCGATTATCATTTATAGTCCCGATGACTTGAATTTTAGTCGTCGCGTGCTATACGAAAGACTAAACTCCTTGATGCAATTGACACTATATTTATTTCAGTCTGTAAGGTATCCAATAATATTTACGATTTTAACGTCGTTTAATTGTTATTTGGAAGCTACTAAAGATAAAATTCAAGATAAAATAAAGAATATTATAATCTACTGCTTTCAGAAGATTTCTTCGTTTATATTTCGTCTGATACTTTCCAGAAACGTCGCATACTTTCTCGTTACCTTCTCTCGCGAAAGAAAACTATTTCGTCTTTGCACGAATTCCAACTCACTCCATAGGTGGTCTTCTATGTTCGCGGCGTGTAGCGAGGAATCTTACATAGACACGTTCAGGCTCTGTGTTATATTGCATTTTATTACCCCACCGTATACTTGCCAGAAGTAATAGTACGAAATTTATAGGCACCAGCCTTATAACGTTCCTTTCCATGCTCTAACCTATATCGACACGTTGTTATCTTCACTTACTACATCCCGGCAGGATTTCATTTCGGTTATTTATGAAACCGACTGCACGATATTTCGTTAAAACGTATCACACGCTCCTATCCTATACATGTACGTGATTATTTTGTTACTGTTGTGTCTCTTTTTGTCTGTTCTCTTTAGGCATATCTTCTATTCGAGTTCCAATAAGTCAGAACAATTATTTTAATTATTATTCTAACTATCGAAATTCCTTCAATTTTCTTAACATCCTCGCACATAGAATAACTTAGATAACGAAGATGAAAGAATATGCAATACAAATATAAATTTTTCATATTTATTTTATAATTCTGTAACATTCGCGCTATTTTGATTATGAGACGAAAGAAAAATGTCCATGCATCACTAAGCGTTTCCTTTATTTTACAAAAATACTTCGACCAACCTGCTACGATTATTAATTGTCGAATAACATTAATCAAACTTTATTATCTATTTAGAAATACACTGTCGGCTGAAAGTTTGCAATCACTACTAGCATCCCATCAAAATCTACGATTCAAGCAAAATTTTAGCTTAGAATCCTATTTTCCTTTTTTTGTTTTTTTTTTTTTTAAAGAAAAGAATCTATTAATCTATATAATAAAAAATCTATATAATTATCTATTTAGAAATACACTGCCGATAGTTTGCAATCACTAATAGCATCCCATCAAACTTTACGATTCAAGCAAAATTTTAGCTTAGAATCCTATTTTCTTTTTTTTGTTTTTCTTAAAGAAAAGAATCTATTAATCTATATAATAAAAAATCTATATAATTATCTATTTAGAAATACACTGCCGATAGTTTGCAATCACTACTAGCATCCCATCAAACTCTACGATTCAAGGAAAATTTTAGCTTAGAATCCTATTTTCTTTTTTTTGTTTTTCTTAAAGGAAAGAATCTATTAATCTATATAATAAAAAATCTATATAATTATCTATTTAGAAATACACTGCCGAAAGTTTGCAATCACTACTAGCATCCCATCAAACTCTACGATTCAAGGAAAATTTTAGCTTAGAATCCTATTTTCTTTTTTTTGTTTTTTTTAAAGAAAAGAATCTATTAAAGCAAGGAATTTCGAATTAATGAGGCTATTAGCAGGAGATGTATTACGGGTTCTAAACTTTTGATCGATAGTACATAGCGTAGTGTGTGTATATAATCCTTCATTAATATTTCTGTCACGGTATAATAAAACGTCAACGTTCGTCTGCTGGGTACCAACAGCGTGAAACCATAATCTCACGAACGGTACGAGCAATTTCTTCTAGCGAAAGCAATTCAGGGCCAGTGAACATCGAGGAAATTGGCGCGTATTTGTTTGGCGAAACGGAGAAATCCGTATGATGTAGACGACCATAGCCGCGTCGGCTATAAACGTTGGCTTTCGCGTAGAATATATCAACCCTTTCCAGACAATGTTTCGCTTTATAAGGAAGTTGCGGGGAACCTACGAAGAGTCCCACGGGGGATTCAATCCTCGAGGAGAACGCGGCCGAAATTGAGAAGAAAGATGGAAAATGGGAGAAGCCGAGAGCGGGGAAAAAAGAAAATAGAGGAAGGCCAGGGAAAGAGGAATGGAGAAGAACCAGCTGGAGCATACGGAAGAACGCGTCCGATGACGTAAAGTATGGTTAACGGTGGAATGCCGAGTACACAACGGAAATGAAGAATTATTGCGGAAAGGAGTGCTTGAAAAATTTATTCGTTGAAGAATATGATTTATATGGCATTCCATAGGAGTAAAACCTAGGAATTTTAGAGGCATAATTTAACTCGAATATTAAGCTCTTTGACTGAGCTTCGAAATCGAGGAAATAGAGGAGTTAGTTTGATGAATCGAATTATACAAGACACGCGAGGAATTTTCTGTGAACATAATAACTCGATATCGGGCAATTTTCTATAAAACGCAGTCAAGTATCTTTTGCTTTTATCATTTTCGATCTATGAAGCTAAGAATCGCGAAGAAGCCATCGTTTCCATTGTCCTATTAAAGCTCTTTGACTGAGCTTCGAAATCGAGGAAATAGAGGAGTTAGTTTGATGAATCGAATTATATAAGACGCGCGAGGAATTTTCTGTGAACATCATAACTCGATATCGGGCAATTTTCTATAAAACGCAGTCAAGTATCTTTTGCTTTTATCATTTTCGATTTATGAAGCTAAAAAATCGCGAAGAAGTTTCCATTTTGCCACTAAAGATTTAGAATATTTGACAATTTTGTGTTTCTTATGAATCGATGAACGTATTCGATTCTTTCTGCCAATTATTATTTAATCGTCAAACGTTAGGTACGAAAAAATATAGTCATCACTTTATACGTAATAAATTACACATTCCCACTATCGAATTATACGCAGGTGTTCAGTAACGTTGAAAGTGTTTTAATTTTGTGTTTTTATAAAAAGCAGAAAAGTGCAAAAGTAATTTCGCAATGGCAAGGTATTTCGGCAAGAATTGATTCGGTCGAATGATGAGACTCGCAGGGGGAACACGTTCGTCTGAGCAGGGGAGACAGTCGAAATGACAAGAAAAGAATCGGGAAACAAAGAGACGACAACAGAAAAAGAACGATTGGTGAAAGTAGCATTCTTGAATTTGGCATCTGTGTTTTATTGCGCCACGCAACCCTATAGAGACGTCGAATACACCACCGGGAAACAAAACGTCGGCCGCTTTTATTCACCTTTTGGCGAGCAAATCAACTTCCATAATAAGCCTAATTTTGTATTCTTGTCAAATCTCTATTTTGTAATGATACTACTACAATTTCTGAAGAGCCGCTTTGTTCCTTCGAATAAAAGCGTCTGTCTTCGTCGCCGAATCCGCTTGCAAGGAAGCAGAAAATGCACGACCGTGGGTCCAAAAATTCACGAAACGATCGATTCAGTAATCCCAGAAATGTCAGAGAAATTTCTTAAATAATCACAGACAAATTCTAATGGCTCTTTAACGAGCCAAAGTTATTTCAAACGTTAACGTCGCATTAGAATTCTCTTTATTATCAGCAAATATTAACAGTTCATCTCTTATTCCGTTGGTACCACACCACGCTCGTTTACGTTTCACAGTACCAACGGATTGACATTTTTCACGGCACAGGAACATGCTTCAGGCGTTCAACGCACGATTAATCCTACTGTACGCAATTTTATCTTATTTGCATTTGACGTGAAAGAGCTTTTACTGGAAAATAAATAAATAAATAAAATGAAAGCAGCCGCGAGCCTAAAAATCAACAAAAGGAGTGGCTGCTAAGTTTATGATACCCTAGGGGAAGAACGCATATAATAGACTGTTCATGGTTCTTGCCGCAAAACCCTACGGGATAGAATACGAGTATCGAGTCCCTTCTTCACGGACTTTCTTTTTGCAAAGAAGTTGCGACGACCGGGTTTCCAAAGCGTTCCTAGGGGAGTCGATCCTCGCGGAAGGACGAAATTCTCGAGCAGAAAGGATACAAACGGAAGAAGGCGCGGAAGTAGAGATTAGAGAACGATGGAAAGCGTGGCGGAGGAAAAAATCTTCTACCCCTCGATATGATGCTTCTTCTCCGCGGAGATATTTTAATTTTACGCCCCTTTTCAGCGATAACGTATCGAATTCCATTTGCCAAGCTTCTTCTTGGTTTCTCGCTGTCAGATTTTAAGACGAAGAAACCATCGAACCACCAAGTTGGCCCAAGTTGCGAATTATTATCGAGGCGATTACGTCTTTTATTTCGTCCGTAGCTAATTAGCGGATACTTCAGAGAGGATCGTTCGCTCTTGGAAAACTTGGATCGGATTTTTATCCAGAAACTTCGCTCGAGTTGCATTGTTCCGCCAGGAACAAAGGACTTTACAGGGATTTTACGTCTTTTTGTCTTTTCTCAGAGAAAATTGGGTTGCTGAATAATTTACGAAAGGCCTGATATTCGGTTCTATAAATAACGTAGTGTTTTTAAAGTTGACGATCTCGGAAAAATCGGTTTGTGACTTTTTTTCCTTTCCATATATTGATTCGTCGCATATATATATTTTTTTTTCAGCGACACACCAAACGTATAAAAATAATAAAAAGATCTTAAATTTTTATTACACGAGTTTCTTTAGCTTTTAATACAGCCTCTCTCAAATTTCGTTACGAACTTATCGAACGACCGAATACTTTACCAATGTCTCTCTTATTATATCGTTTTTCAACTCTGTTCCTAAAATATACACCCTATACAGTTCAGTCGACACGGACAGAAAGTCAGTGGAAACGGGTGCGCCATTAACTAAATCAACATTTACTTGTCCTATTTTTGCCGCGGAAAATTGAAACCGCATCCTTAGCGAGTGCTTGTCGAAGATTGCTTTGTACATATAGGAAACTGATACGTGCAACATATTCTTAAACCTCGTCCCATCCAAAAACATTGGAAACCGACAAACTCTGCTGCAGTCTTCAAACAACAAGACTTGTACTATTTCGTACAAATATCTACTAAGAAGTTGATACGAAGAGTCACGCATAATAATGATCACGTCGCTTCTCCCTTAAACTTAGGGAACCTGTTGTCGAAAGGAAAATACGATTGCGTGGGAAACGTCTGGAAAAACACAGCGGGACGAAGAAACAAACAAACCTATCGGCGATAAAAGTCAGATATTACTACTGTCTCTTCTATTTTTATTAGTATAGACATATAAAAAGCTTCCTGCGAATATTTAAAAATCTTGCCAAGGGACAGCCACGACGCTGTCATCGTTAATCGTTTGAAAGATTCCAGCTAACAGATGAAATCAAGTAGTGCCACGAAGAAATATTTAAAAAGTTGAATCTCGTGAAGGGCGCAACAACAGCCGTGGCAGTGCTATTAACGATTAATCGTTTAAAAGCTGTTGCCTCGACGCAACCTTAACGAACGCTTTAATCAATCTAACGTAAATGAATTACGCTTCTGCGCGTTTCTTAAGAGCTCGCGTCGTTTCTTATTCACGACGACGGGAGTCCGCGACCCTCTTAAGTCATCGGCGTCGAGAAGCATTTGAAAAGGCCCTAATCTCTTCTCGTCCTCCCATCGCATCGTCGCCATTATTTTCATTGTAATAAATCGAACGCACCAACGCGACAAGATTTACCGGCCATCCATCGTGCTCATGCGTTCGCCTATCCATCAGTGATTACCACGCAAATATATCCGGCGCAATAAAAGATCTCCGGTTCGATTTATAGCGGCGAAAGTGGCGCTTTATTGGCGCTATCGATCTCGCCGATCCGGAGATTCCCTGCACGACTGTTCTGCGCCGTTGATACGCGTCCAAATAAGAGGGATTCGATGTAGCAGGTGTCGCGGATAAACTGACAACGGCGAAATATAGCGCGCGAGGAGTTTAATGTATGAATAACCGTAGATAATTTATCTTTTTACTTCGATTTTCTTTTTTCTTCCCCGTCTTTCTGCCTTTTGTACAGCGCTGCTGGTGTTGGTGGCGATACGTTATCGCCTTATTTGCCGTTTCGCGCGCGTATCACGCGAAATGGCTATTTGCTTTTCGCCTTGATGCATCGGCGGATGCGCCAACATTGAGGTTTTTCCGATTCGCGTCGCTGGAAATTGCACGTTGTTGTATGGCAAATAGGATGCTTGTGTTTGCCTGCTATTTATGATTCCTTTTTATGGCGTTGCGATTTTTTGCGCAAAGAAGTCGAAAGGATTGTTGCAACAACTCTTTTCATACTTTACAGTAATTCGAACAAACTAGCGAAAACCAATTCAGAACCAATCGGTCAAACTACTCTTTGAACTGGATACACATAGCTGAAGAAGCAGAACCTAAATACGAATTTGTTTCGTCCACTAAATATCAGGGAATAATAAACACTCTACTTCGAATATTTTACATATATTCTTATGTGACATACACGCGACGGATCTAAGTTTCCCCGAAACATAAACTTTCCCATAAACATGCGCAGTAACACCGAAACGTAAGAATAAAATGCCCTAAACAATCGTCCCGATCTGTCGACCCTACGCTGACCGGCAAAATCGAATAAAATCAGGAGAAACTTACTTTATCCGACGACAATCTCATCCAACCGACTCAAAGAACATATCCATTACTCGACACCCCATAAAAAGCCGTAAACTTGCACGAAGCAGGGTAAAGCACCCCAACTCGTCTTCCACTTTTCGCATCGAACAGGAAATATTTGTCGCTTCTCAGATCCTGAAATCTTCTCACGAAATAATTGACTCTGGTGGCGCAAGAGTTAGACGTTGGTTCGAGAAAGGGCTCGAGGGGTGCACCTTTAAGATCGAAGTCTGGGCGGCAGAGAATGAAGAACAATAGGGGAAGGATGAACGAGGAGAGTACGGGAGGGAGTGAGCGGTTTAGAGCGAGGGGATTCGAGCTTGTGTCATGGGTTCTCTCGGGCTTCTTGGTGGAAGGCCTAGCGAGAGATAGAAGGGTGAAGCGACTCGAAGGGAGGCTAATAGAAATGAAGAGGCCGCCTGTCGTCAAGGCATAAAGCCGTAAACCGTACAGGTGCCATCGTTCTCTCGCTGCTTTCGCAATTTTGAAATATCGAACGGGCAACACACCAACAGATCCGCAGAGTCTTTGGGAATTTTCTTTACGGAGGTAACTCATGCTGCTGATCTGCTTAGTTCCATTTTGCGTTCCTATGTATTTTCGGATATCTTCTTTTGAAGTTTCAATTCACCGACAGCGTGAAATATGCAAAGATTTTGATACATGGAATAAAACCAGCAATATTTTAACAATATATATCGAGTGATTTTTGTCCTGGGCCGTGCAGACCAGAGGAGAACGGCGGGTTTAACTGTTCGATCAAACATAGCTTCGTGGCTAAAATACTGATGGGAAGTATATATTCTTGTCCCGTTCGATATAGGAAATTTCCAGTTCTTCAATGAACATTCAATAGAACTTGACAGAATTCATCTGAAAATTCAAGCGAGAAGCTGTCCGTAACCTGCGATGTAAAAGTAAGTAAATTTCAAATTTTCTGAAGAGCTTGGGAATCGTCGATAAAAATGGAAATTCTGGAAGGAACGTTCGGTATTCGAAATAATACTCTTGAATTGGCATGGAATCGACGGCAGGAGGGTAGTTCACCCCCAGGCGGATAAGAAATACGTTTCACGAATTCTCGGTATCTATCGTTTGTTTAGGAATCCCACCCAAAAATTTACCAGGCTCTGTTTCTTTACATAAAATTTCATCTAAAAATATCGCGTTTTAAATGAATAAAAGCCAGATCCACCGCAGCTACACGTTATTCAAAGCCTCGCGACGTCTTTCGCCTGGAATTCCTTCAAATCGAAACCTCCAACTTCCTCAAATTCCTCTTCTCGTCTCAAAATTTCAGCGAAGAAGACGTTTCGAGCATCTCGAGAAGAGGAGGAAAGTTTCAGCGGATTTCTTCCCGACTCGATCTCTTTTTGTTCGCGGTTCTGCTGCAAAAATGGGCGAGACTTAAAAGATTTAGTGCTTCCTTCGGTCCCGACACTTTCCTCCCTTTTCTGTCACTCGTGCGTCTCGCGGATCCTCCAGTTATGCAGATTTCTTGGAAATTTCCGCCGAAAATTGAAATTTCATCCTCCGCGGGGAACGCTCCCCCGAGATTACGTTCGCGTACGAAACAATCACAACTCATCCCCCTCAACCCTGTTTCATTATCGAAAAAAAGACGACTGTCTTTCGGGGCTGGCTGTACGAATACTTTTCGTGCTTTGATCTACTCACGTTAATGCACGCTCGAGACGTCAGGGAGGAACTCGTGATGCTGCAGTGGCAGGTACGTACCTGAAAGCAGAAAGAAGATATTGTTTTTTTTTAAGGTGTAAGCGAATAAAATGTGATGTAAACTCAAGAGATTTTCATACAAATTTTTCATAAGCAACTGGTCGAAATTTTAGACTGCGTCTCACCTGAGATCAGTGTCTATGTTTGTCTAAAAGATTGTGAGTAATAAACTAAATTAAGATGTATCAGATCGTCCGTAGAGTAATTATCTTCCATATTTCATTTTTCCGACAAAATATAGACCTTGATGTGCGATATATTTGTTGAGTTTATAATCTAACGGATACATATAAATAGATTATAGTAAATTCTTAAATATATTAACAATTATCTAAAAACAAACTATCGAATTTTGATAAATGAATTTTTAGAACGCTCTCATTGAGAAACGATAAATTATTAGGTTGTCCGAAAAGTTTCTTCCGTTTTATAAGCAAACAATGGATACACGACGTTTTTCGTTTTGTATTATTTTATCGAATTACGTTTTCCATTTTGTTCCATTCGTTTTGTTCTATCAAGATAAAGATCACAACGTACGACAGGTTAGGTTTCACGTTTGTATAAAGACGCATTGTTGTAAAAGACGTGTCTGTAAAAGAAAGACACTTTTCGGACAATGTAATAAAAGCAAGTTCATCCTACGAATTCCACAGAATCGACTGAAAGAAATTAACGGAAAGAAATAAGTTGCGTAGATATCGTTGAGTTACGGAGATGAGTTGATCCTTGGAACTTGCTTTCCGAGCCACAATGTTAAAAACAAAACTCCTGCACGAGAATACAACGCGAATTAATTGGAAAGGATCGCGGATAGAATGTTGTACGTTTGCGCAACGTTGTCTCTTAACGAGTTCAATTAGCGACGGAGTTCTCAACAGCACTTCTGAGCGCCAAAAACGCATCGTATAAAGTTTCACGATGTCGAAGACGAGCCAGGTCGTCGTCAATAATACACTCGATTTAATCAGAGGGCGCGTGTCGCCTCGACGAAAGTACGGCTCAATTTGGTGCCCAGATTGCCTCTGGCGATGGCGTCTACGAAATCCTTCGTCCCCTGCACCAGCAAGATACTAGAGTTCGCGTATACGTTTAACGGAGATAAGTTCTGGTGAAAATGAGCCTCGTAGGCACGTGGTCCTCTCCCTTCGATGAAACGAAAGGGAAAAAAAACACACACACACAGAAGTAGACTTGCTCCAGTTACCCGAAAGGGTTAACCAAGTTTCGCTACGAGGGGTTGAAGATGCGGATGGTAACGGAGGAAAGCAGGTTGCCATCCGTTTTGACGTAGGCCAGCCTCGTTGACCCTTTTGCTCGTCGACGTACTGCCTAATCGTCCTTAAAGACTCCTCGACGAATGATGAATCGCCGGTTTAACGAGGGTTCCTCTGCCAGTCGTAGATGTATCGGTTTACCGATCATTTCTTCGGATCCTGCGGCAGTTTCTGTTCTCGACTTGCAGACTAGGTTTGGACAAATCGCGTGTTTTGCTTTCGTTAGTTTCCCTAATGTGTCTTGTGGTTATTTGCTTCCACGAACGTCGCACGCGTTTCCATGGACCAGATTCAGCTGTTGGATAGACTTCTCGGATTTAGATGTTCGTCGAGGATGCTTACGCAACTCAGTCGACATTTTTTCGACAAGATCTTCACTAGGAGACTGTAGAGTCAATGCATAATCGTTCATTCTTTACTTTTTCTATAACTCTCGTAAGCAGTTTCTGACAATTATTGTCATTTCACGAATAGTTATCTTGTATAAATGCAAGAGTCCGATCGATCTCCTGGTCTGCCTGATGATCCGGGCCGATAATTACATTTTCCATGAGATCAACAATGTCCCAATATCTACGAGCACAGCTGTATATTGGCACATTCACTTGGCACGTTCACAGTGCACTCAGGAACGTGTACGGATGGAGGAAAAGCAAACCAGTCCATCAAACAATGGATCCGGATAAAAAAGGATTGTACCATTCCCTCTCAGATATTTCGATCACCCTACTTTCATCTTGACTATACGTAAAAAAAAAAAAAAAATAGTGGACAGGGTATGTCAACTATTTTTCATGCTCATCCGACCGGCTCTCGTTTGCTTTTCGTATTCACGAGACACGAAAAGGTATTTCACGCGGATGTACCACCTAGAATTAACATCTGGAACATCCAAACAATGAGAGCTTCGGGGTATTCAGACAATAAGACACCTGTATCCGAGACCAGGTGTATGTATCTCGCCGATGCCAACTCGAACTGGCCGCTCCATGGAATACGAAATCGATAGCATTTAGCGTCATTACGCGACTATTCAACCTTAATGAATGCGATTTGTATTTTAACGCGTGCTCAAAGATCGTCGCAAGTCGACGTCTTCCGTGTATTCCCCTACGAAACCACGGTTGAATGTAACGCTTTTCAAAGTTTCGCCGATAAAGAACCTTTCGCCTTTATAAAGTTACAAGCAAGTTTCAAGGCTTTCGTTTGAAACGCTACGTATATGGACCGTGGACTGCCACTGCGAAGCTTTAAGGTTATAAAGTACCTACGATGATAAAATTCTTCTTGGGGTAGTTCGAGATTTACGAGCGAAGCATAATTGATCCTCGCTCCGTGTTTCTCGGCTGTGCAGTGTCCTTGTGATTTGTTGCTTTCGCGACACTGGGTACAATAGGTTGTTGCGGCACTCTTTTCACGCAAATGCAGAGGAATCTCTGAAGAAACACGGATCGTTCGTTTGATAAAACAATAATTCTACGACCACTGGTACTTGTCAGAAAACATAGATTCCAAAAAATATATCCGCATTTGCTTTCAATCGTTTTAACGAAACGTTCCTGAACTCGGTGAAATTTGCCAAGAAACAGATGTTAAATCTATATCAGCCTAAAATAATTGCCAATTAAACTGAAAAATGTAATTATTACAATCCAATCTAACTAACCACGAAAAATCGACCCCTCCCATCAAATAATTAAATCCGGAGATTTGAAACTTTCCTGAGACGTCTTGGCGAATGGCGAGAAGCCAAGAGCGAAATTACAACAGCGCTAAAATCAATGAAATTACCCCAGGAAAATAAATCGTTACCTATTCTCGCTAAAGCTTTCCAAGAAACAGATCATAAGATCCGCGTTAATTTTGCAATCGTTCTGACGAAATGTGCCGAACTCGATGAAACTTCCCAAGTGAGAAATCCCAAATTCGCGTCGCCCTAAAGACGCTATCGATTAAATTAAAAACGTGGCTATACAATCCAATCTGGCTAACCACGAGCCAAATGAAAATAAATCCTCTCGTGAAACATCCACAGACTTGAAAGCTTGCTGAGGCGTCTTGGTGAATGGCGAGAAACCAAGGATCGACCGTGGAAGTCGAGCTCCTTGAGACTTTCTTTTCTTTTTGTTCACGGATGGCGGCCCCGCGGCCGTGATTGCATTCAGGAAGGAAGCCCGAACGACGATTATGAATCACCGATTCGTGTAATCGCTGCCTCGTGGGACTCCGTTAAGAGTCGTCGAGCCTGGAAAGAACCCTGGCCGTCGTCATCGTTCGCCGAACAACGTGGGAGGATACGGTACGGCGAATATCGCGATTCACCAAGGCGCAGAGCCCTTGGTTTCAGCCGCAGGAAATGGAAGATCAATATGTACTCTCCTACTTTGCAGTGTCTTGTTACGCGAAAGAGATCCACGGTTACTCGCGCGCGACGATTCCTTCCTCTTGCGCGTGTTCGCGTGTAACATGTAACGTGCGCGTGTATTCAAATTAAACGCTGCTGATGAAGAAAGCATGCTCGTCGCATGCTTCGCTTCACGGTAGCAATGACTATTGCTGTATGAGGACCCAGCCTGTGAAATTGTAGGGTGCAGAGACTAGGGGATGTCCATCGTGTAGCTGGGAAACTTTGATTGGTTGCGCTAGGTACGCGTCGGTTGATGCGTATTGTTACTTTTAGCAACTGGAAATTGAGAGCGTGGGACTTTGGAAATTTGAGAACGTGGGAATCGTGGAAGAAAGAACGGAATGATGCGAGAAGTGGGTCGGAAGAGCGTGAAAGATATGTTACACGTCGCGAGTAGCGCAAAGATAAGCTGGAAGCAAGCGGAAGCTTAGAAACCTACAAGTATTCGATTCTCGATTTTTCTAACATTCAAATGTTTAAATCCTTTAATTTCCGACCCCGCAGATTTGCCTTGGATGCTCCAAGCTTCTATCTCACAAAGTCCACGAATATCCAAATTTTCGATCCCACAAATGTTCGAATTTTCGACTTTGCAAATTTTCGACTCTCTGATTTGTCGACGTCTCGATTTTTTGAATTGGTTCAAAGCTTCTCTCTTGCAAATTTTCGAATTTTCATGGACCGACTGTACTAATTTCGAACGAAACCTGTCTGAAATCTCTGCGAAACCTTTAGCCTCAGCGAATCTTATTACACGCAAGGAGAATAGGATTATTTTACGATCCCTTGCACGAATACCGGCGAATATCAAGGTCTATTATACGCCGATAAAGAGATCGAAACGTATTCACCGTCTGCCGCTCTTTACTTTATGTAAATACCAACGCAATCTTTTGCAAATCAAGCAGGAAAAATATATTCCTGGTGGAATACGTTTCGAACGGTGGAGGTTCGAAGAGGTTTACCAGAAGAAGAATACAGCTCCCATTCTGCCCTGGCAAACGAACGATGTACACACTTTCCTCCCTCTACGCAGACAGACAAAGATTCCCTGATCGACTGTTTCCACTTTTATATTAAAGCAAACATCGAAATCTGCTTACCGCCTGTAACACAAAGTCACGACGATAACTTTCGTTCAAGTATCCAAGAAATAGAATTGTAATTGTTCAACGTATCGACATGCTCTATTATTTCTCCTCTTCTAGTTCTTGAATTCAGATTGGCTACGTAAATGTTGCCGGTATTTATTATGGCATTTACGTACTAATTAATTAGGTAGGAAGAAACGAGGATACAGGAAAAGTGGGACAGAAAACCGTAGAAAATTCGTAAGCTGCGGACAGGTAGAAACTTGCAAAATTGTAAAATTTCAGAAATATTGAAATTTTCCAAACACAAACATTCAACCTCGAATCGTTAGTAGTATTTTCACACCACTATAAAAATTTGATACTATGAAGATTAAGTACACAGTGGAGGGCGAGAGAAAGTTTAAAGGCTAAGCAATACAAAAGGCAGCAGAATTTTAGGAGAAGGTTATAATTGACAAGAACGATTAAATTATGGATAGATATAATATAGATGACTGCTATCAACACGATAAAAGAATGTTTAGTACAACAAAGTTACCATTAATGTAGTATCGTTAACAGAAAATGGCTATATGTGTCAATACTTGTTGTTGATGCTGCATTCTTCGCGCGAAATATACAAATTACATTGTCAAACGCAGGTACCGAACGATTCGGAATTATTCCAAGCACGAATGGAATGAACACGTGCAACTGTTCGTTGAATTCCTCGTGGAGAACACATCAGAAGTTCATGTTACATATTGCGCGGCTGTCGAGCGAGTTTGACCGCACCTTAAGGGTCACGGTCCGCGATGGAGGAGGCGAGCTAGAACTTCCGTAAGTAATAAAATATTCGACTGTCAGGTGTACAGCTACTCGCTCGACAAGCAGTTTACGAGCTGCACGTTTCGAGAATACCGTGAACCGTGGTTGTACTATTTACATATCTGTTACTGAAAGCACCGAAGAAACTGACAGTTCAGTTAACCAGATTCAGCGCTATTTGTAATAAAAGTGGAATAACACGACAAAGATTTCTAAATAAAAGAAACGATCATGTTTAAGAAAGCGATGCAAAAGAGAAGAAATAATATCACGTTAAAGTTAAAATATTCCAATAAGACAGATTATTAATCGCCAGTCACTGTACACTTTGATGTGGCCAATTTACGAATACACGGAAAAGGTATTTTGTATATAGTGAGCAATTAAAGAAGACGCGAATTTATGAGAAATCGATGATCAGAACACGTCAAAGATTTCTAAATAAAAGAAACGACCATGTTTAAGAAAGCGATGCAAAAGAGAAGAAATAATATCACGTTAAAGTTAAAATATTCCAATAAGACAGATTATTAATCGCCAGTCACTGTACACTTTGATGTGGCCAATTTACGAATACACGGAAAAGGTATTTTGTATATAGTGAGAAATGAAAGAAGACGCGAGTTTATGAGAAATCGATGATAAGATTACTATGTCATAGTTAGCAATCCTCCTGAAGAAGTATAATATCTAAAAAATCCTAGACAAACTCAATTTATCTCAACTGGTCTCGATAATCTTCAGAATCGACATGTAACTATTCAGATCTTAAGCTATCCAATTACACAAAATCACCCAATAATTCTATCATCTATTTTAAACTACCAACAATTTCTTCGATCATCCCTTTACGACCTGACGAAGCCATCGTTCATCATCCATCGAGTCTCAAGCTAGCAAATCGCCATTCAATTAAAGGCTACGAAACGTCAACAACAAATAAATCGACGTTGCCTTCTTGCATATCGATCGGCGAGCGAAAAAAGAAGAGGCAGAAGAAGCAGAGGAATTCTCGCTGATGCGGTGGAAAAGATGATTTCTTCTTTAGAGAAGAAGAAGGGATGATCCAAGCACAGGGGAAAAGAACTTTGATTTCGTGACATCAGCTTCTTCTTGCGAGTGGGAGTATTTCATTTGGTTATATCACGAGGGGCCGTGGTAACCGCATTAGTCAAGCTGTCGTGCTTCGTTCGAGATCGCTTGTCAGTCGATCCTTTGACAGGGGCTGCTGGCCCGGACAATAATTTCATATCTCGGAAAGTGCCGGCCAATCTAGCGCGCATCGTTGCGCTTCGTCGCCTCGACTTGCTTTCTAGTCGATGAATATCGATATTCTACCCTTATTACTTTTCTTCGCGGTACCGGCCTTCCTGGCTCTGTCCTCTCGATCTACGACGCGCGATCGACGCACCATAGTTATTATAGATCGTTCGGATTGTGTAAAGTCACACGTATGGAAGTCGCAAGGATCCTTGAGAATGGAAGTTTGGTTTTCATTTTCTTTGGATGACAGCGCTGATTTCCGATAATTGGCTGATAGAACGTTTGATGGATGATCTGGTCGTCGGTTTCGCGCAGCTCTTTATTCGAAGCTTCCTAAAATTTTGCTTGGAAATTTACATACAAATTATTTTGCGTGCACATATATACTTCAGATATTGAATTATTTAAAGTATGTTTACGGTTATTAAATGAAATATTTAACCCACTTACATGATTTCTAACGTTAGAAAATATCCTTACAGCTTCAACAGAGTGAGAGTAAGATTGAGAAATAAATATTCGAAAGATTAAAATGTAAAGTATCGCAAATTATCTAAAATTGTTAGATGATACTGACATGACGAGAATTAAGCTCCATATTATTTAAACGTCTTATTTGATTTATGCAAGAGCTTCTATTTTGTTTGCCTTACGCAAATACCTTTATACGGAGGAAAAAGTAAGCTTATTAAACTCTGTACCATTAACGAAATTACGGACATTCGTTTGTTTGCAAATGTTTGCTTATCGTATAAATTCCTTCACTCGTTGCGCGATCGCAATCACAAGCGTGACCAGCACTTTAGAAAATTATGACAAACCATGCGGGCGAGGAACGTCAGAATTCGTCGGCGAGTAGCAGAAAGCCTTTGTGAATCCTTCGAGCGAGCTGTCAGATGAACAACAAAGGGAAAAATACATAGGGAGGAAAGATAATTGTGAGGGGGTGAACGTAGCTGCGAGGCTGTCGTTTGACCCAACTAATTCATCAATGCGCGCCAAACAAGGAGGCAGATGTTGCTCTAATGGAAACTACGGAAATGAAAATCCTCGAACGCGCTTTTATTTCCGAAATCTGACGGAAAATGTATGATCACTTTTGTCAAAGGAAATTTTTTAAGAGAATTTTTATGTATTACATTTCAAAGATACCAAGGGTCCAAAGACACAAAGACTGAAAGATCGAAAAATTAAAATTTGCAAAGACTCGGACCTTCAAATATTCGAAAACTCCAAGATCCAAGGATCAACGACAATCTTTAATTTCAGGAGACTGAAAGATTCTAAGATTGCAGGAGCCAAAGTTTCAAAGGTGCAAGTATTCAACGATTCGAAAGTTTAAAGTCTACTGTTCTATATTAAACAAATTCTGAATTCTATACAAATCTAAAATTCAAAAATCCGAAACTTCCAAAGCTCCACGATGCCAAGAGCTAAGGATACAACCATATAACTCTAAAAGTTAACAAATCCCACGATTAAAAATGTCAAAGAGCCAAAGATGCCAATTCGAAAACTCTGCTCAAAGCGGACCCCTAAAACGCAAGTTTCGAATATCGAAAGTCGACTGCTCGGTAACACAATGAACGCACGAACAAACTCGGCTACGTGGCCGGTTGAAAAGCCACGAAAGCCCCTGGCCCGAAATATTCGCCGGTACGATCGGATTCGCTGGCGTTCGTTCGGTCGCGATTCAATGGAGAAGTCGGATCACCGTCGCGATTTATCGTTGCGTACCAACCGTCAATCCGCTTGCGAGTCGAGAGTACGTATAATTGGAAGGGCCAGGGTTCGGGTGTTCGTCCTGCCTCGTGTTTAGCTACCTTTTGTGGGATCAAGGTATTTCCAGGACCGGCGCTGCTCCCGTTGCCATTGTTATCCTTCCGCGCGCGGGGTGGCTTTCATTGTGACTCGTGGCGGGCGAACGCCAGGGCCACCAACCTACGAAACACCGGAAGTTACGGGCCAGCGTTCGCCGTTAAATTTTACCGCTCAATAAAACACCGAACCCGACCCAAAACTACAGTGGCTCGGCAAAGTATTCGAACGCATATCGTGGAGAAGTTTCGTGTACGCATCGTGTGCGTCATATGGAAAATTGTCAAGTTTCATCGACACTGCAACGAGTAGGCTTGGGCTCCTATGAGAATTCATATTCTGCAGAATTTAATTAAAAAAGTGGAATTTCGGTGGAAAATTGTTTTACCTATCAAGTGCTATAGAAACATATATATTTTGCATGTTTCACATATTTTGTAATATTAGACGCAATTTTGCACTTTCTGCGATTCCGAAGATTTCTGGTCGAACACATGGAGGCAATGTTGCTGTACGATAAAGGGCGCTTCGTAGAATAGGGGGTGGTTCGTGGCAGATTATGGTGACACGATGGTAATCGTTTTATAATATATATAATTTATCCTAGCATATGTCCTTAACGAAGGATTAGGTTTCGGGAAGAATTAGATCGATCGCCTTATTTTCGTACACATAGAAATTTCAATTAATCTGTTCGATCTAAGAATGAAATTTTTGATACGCCTCGATACCGGACAAGTTTACGTAACGTGCAAAAGTGGAATTTATCAAATCATTTTATGCAAGTTCGGGGAAGATTGCTTGCAACGAAGGGAAGAGAGAAACGACAGAGACCACGGAAAAGGATGTCGGATTTCCTGGCTCCACTTTTGGTTTTATCCTTGAAAGGCAACAGATGGCTGGACAAGCCAGCGTCGTTCGGCGATTCCAGGGGGAATTACCTGCTTCTCGTTTCCCTTTTGTTCGCCTCTCATGGGCACGAATTTGAAAATAATCGTAATAACGATGACTAGGGGCTATGAAGAAGCCACGGTTCGCCGAATAGAGGGATATCGATGGCCGTGAGCCGGTTCTTATCGATTCATCTGCTCGAAAATGAAAGCCGTGTCGACCTTTCTCAATGCAGGGGAAACAAGAATGATTTTAAAGTACTTTGAAATCTTTTCAGCCAACTTTACTTCGTTCTATCTGTGATTTCCTAAATACTTTAGGGATATTCGAATAAATAAAATAACTCTTATATATTTAAAGACAGATTATAGTTGTTCGATTTCATCAGAGACATTCAAATGACACCGTCGACGGTTTGTACAAGAAACAGCAAAAGCTGGAGCAAAAAGGTCATCTATTACCGTTTCCGCTTCCTGACCGCGAGAACAGACCGTTCATGGCAAAATGTAAGTAGAAACTGTGGTTTCTGGTTTCCTGCGACTATCTGTATCTGATGGGAACATTCAGATGCCACGCTTGACACTGGCTACGATATTAACGCCAACAGAACCCCAAACATCCTTCGTTTCCAATCACGATGATTGTAATCAAACCTCAACCACACAAACACCCTTCGTATACAAGCAATATGTACAATCAACCAGCAAATTTTTCCAACAATATACAAACTATTATATTCCAATGCGAATAAAACCTCAACAATACAATTCGCCCTATTTCTTTAATAAGAAAAAGTACAATTAGTATTTCAATACGACGAAAAAAACGTTAAATTCTACCGCCTTCTTCGACGAGAGAAAAAAAGGTAGTGTTCAGATTGTAACCCATATTTCACTCGTTGAAACGTTGAATTCTCGACGCGGTAAAAGATACGCGTCACAAAATATTTGTGTAAAAGGTTTCACTTAATCTACCCATGGGAGGCGATAGCGAAGGATCAGACGCGATAACACAGTGTCCCCATGGATGCACGTCACTCTTATTTGTTCCTGTCAATCAAAACAATCCGGGATCGAGCGCGATCACCGAGTGGAGGGTGAGTTGACCACATTCGTGCATCGTGCAGAGGGTGCGCGTGACGTTTAGCCCAATATCCGTCCGTCTGACACACGCCGGGATTAATCTACTTCAAAGATCCGTGCCACGTTTCTTTTCCTTCGCGTCCCGGCGTTTCCGTATTTCTTAATCAATAAGATTGCTTGATCTGGAAATAAACGTTGAATTAAACATTTGATATTATCTCTGATGTATTCGATGCATTACACTGCTTTATTAGGAAACGATCGATCACTCGAATGCGTGCGAGTTGATTTATCGGTAGATTGTGGATTCATCTGCGCACTTATGGCAAGTTTAGTGGCGTGAAACAAACGCGTACAATTAAAAACGATATAAAAAAGATATAAAATATTCCAATAATAGAAAGTAGGATTTCTAGACACAAAAGTATAAAATATTCAAAGTATAGTGCTCGTTGCGATATTTCACGAGTGAGACAAATATCGTTTAACATTTTCGTTTCTCCAGTTCTATTCGTAAAATATCCGCAGCCAGGTCATTAGAATCAGCAGAATAAGGATTGAACAAACGAGTATTGTTAAGTTTCAAAAGTGAACTATTTTTACGCTAATAAACTGATTTTTAAACAGAGAAGGGAAGGCAAAGCGATTAAGCCGATGAAAATCAGTCGGGGCACGAGACAAAAACGGAAACGTTTAATTTCCTCCGCGTATTCCCTGTTATTATTTCGCAGTTACGCGAGCGCACGCAGTCGTAGAACATAATTGCTCTTTCTCTTAACGACAGCTACGCTTTTCGTGGCTAATCGACAAAGGATAATACAAATCCACTTATGCAAACTCGCTCAACCTTGCCATTTACAACCTTGAGAAACACGCGGCGATCAAAAAATTCGCAATTAACAAGACGTTAAACCCAAAGGAGCATACGCACAGGTACTATACTCGCGACTATTTATAATCTGGAAGATTACACGAGCAACCCTTTAATTACTTCGAATAGCACGATAAATTGCACACGAATGAACTCGCGTACATTGTACCTACGCTTTTAAAAACTCGCCTCGGATCGGCCAAGTATCAGCCACGGTGTATCTAAAGCAACAATATCCTCCCGGCGAGAGACAACGCAAGTTCCGAGGTCTTGCTAGCTCGAAGCTCGTGCGGAGGCGGCTTCGAGCAGCTCGTTAGCACCAGCCACAAAACGACTTATAATTATCGCGAGTCCCTTCGCCGAGACAGAAACGCATACACGCCAAGTAGAACGACAAACAGCGAAAGGATGATAAAGAGGAAGAAAGTGTCTCTCTGTTCTCTCGAACAAAATTTCCCTCCTTTATCCGTACATCATCGACCGCACGCTCGATTCGTGACTATCCTCCCCGAGTACATTTACTGTTCTAAAAGCTGCAGGTATCGCGTTGGGCAGAGACGAGGCTCCTTAATCCTCTTTAATGCGAGTACACGTTCGGTGCGCGCACAGATAAGTCGACTTGCGCTGTTTTCGTGCGGATTAGGCGTTGAATTCCTGTCCTTTTGCTTGCTGCTGTTCTTCTTTATTTGCGCGATTCTCGAGGGAAGATATGGCGAAGGCAGATGGAAACTACGTTTATACGAATTTCATTCGTTTCGACGAAATTTTAATCGACGTCTGATCGAACCAATTTCTGCCGGTTGAATCTACTTATTCGATACTATACTGCTTATTCTATACTACTTATTCGTAGATTACTCTTATAATACGAATATACGAACTGTTCATCCCCCCACAAATTAACGATGCCATGACAAGATGTACTTTAATTACGAAAGTACATTAAAGGAAGAAAGTTCAGCAGAATACAGGCAGCGCAGAAGACGAAGAAGAAGTCTCGGATCGCAGTCGCGTGGATCGCGTATAGTGGATCGCGCGTTCGATCGTACGCGTGCGGTCTGGTTTTTGAATGAAAAGTGACGGGACACTGCTCGACCGCGTATCTCTGGTAATCGATCTCGAAGCGCGTCGAACCGGCGGGATTCTCACACGTAGAGAGCCACGGTCTCGTTGCCACGGATCGTATTCCAGATAGGCCAATGGCATTGATCGCAATATCGCGTATCCGCTTTGGATATTGGCTCGCGTGGGACGAACAAGCAAAGCGTGACGTTCGCTACGCTCGCGCCTGTGTTCTCCCGCCTTCGCCTGTCTTTCCTCGCCGCGTTTTCTTCCTGGCTGAAGCGAACCTCGACGCGACGGTCAGACACCGCCAGTCTTCGATCAGGAAAAATTCACCGCCGGTCTTTAAATAGAGAAACGTGAATCAGAGGAGGAAGAGGAGGAGGAGGAGGAGGAGGAGGCCGGTCTCGCTTTCGAAAGGCCTCCATGCAATTACCCAGCTGCAATTAAGCTTCGTAACGCGATCGACCGTGTGGGCGTCCGTGCTTTTTCTTGTTACGATAACGAGTAATCTCGATGATCACTTTTCGTCTGCAAGCCTGTACACGTGGCACGGTTTTATCCTAACCTTCGCCCGTTAGAATCGCGAAAGTCCACCGTTCGAGGATCGTTTTGCAACGGGACAACGCGTAGGAGTAGTAGGTTCGAGTGTTTGCTCTATGGGGTATCGCTTGTCGTCGGTGTTAGAGCTTCCGCAACGTAGATTTACGGTTGGAATATTTGCAGCTAGATCGACGTATCGAAGAAGCGCAGATGACAGGGATATTTGAGTATGAAGCGCGTTGTGGACGTGGCAGCTCTAGGTATTGCATGACAAATGTTAGCAAATTTCGGATTCCCATGAATAGGAATCTTTGTATTACATTGTGCGGAAAGTTTCTTTCGTTTTACAAGGAAACAATGGACGCACGACATTTCTCGTTTTCACGTATGATCCATTTTGTTGCGTTTCTGTTATTGCGATCATTCGATAAAATAATATGGAAAAAAACTTTCCGGATAATCTAATACTTCGATAAGATTTTGGAAAACTTCCGCGTATTATTATATGTAAGGATCAAATCGTGTACAAAATTTGTATCTGGTAGGTGCTCGGTGTACTTCCAGGTTTTAATCGTAAGGTGCATTTGAAAATTCCTTCCGACGTTCGATCGTAGATGGTCTTTCTTCCAACCAGTTGTTACATCGATTCAACGTTTGGCGACATTGGTGACAAATGTGCCGTAACAGATTTCCAGATGGAATACTCGTGAAAGGACGTGCACGAATTACCTTTTACGATTATTGCATCGTCCGTGGAGATGCTCCGGGGGATTAAAGATCCGCAGGCAATTTACGCGGCGCACAATTTGAGAATTCAATTCGCAACTCCGACCTCCGATTGTCCACGCTTCGTTCTATCGTGAAATTATCCGTTCAACTATCGATAAACCGGCTGACGCGTTGTTCAACGCCGTTACAGACGAGGAACAGGATCGAGTTATTACCAGACTCTAATTTGACTTTCGATAGAATTACGGATAATGCATATAATTACAGATAGAATTACATCGGTCTAACGCGTGAAATAGTCCTCGTAAGAACTTTAAGCGAACCGTCATTCGAACCCGTGTTTTAGGCTGGTAATACGACTGAAAATACGTGTCGTGTTACCGATTCGGGGATCGATAATTTGGTTAGATTATAACTTTCGCTATCGAGATCTTATCTGAATCGTTATTCCAACACTTTATTCGAGTTTTATTCAATTTGCTAGATATCTATTTTGCTGGTGTTAGGTTTCTTTACCGACTCGACCGGCGTCGAATCGTCTAGCTCAGCTCTGCCTGTTTGAAGTTGCGCATACTGGTAAAACCTGTAAATTATCTTGATTGTAAAGTTTCATGGAAAGAGAAGAAATAGCCAAATCTACATATAGAATGATCGATCGTTGTTACATTTATTCGTATAAATAAATTTATTCGTCTTGGACTTGAAAAAAAATCGTTATAACATATAACGTCGGTTCACTACTATTTCTCATAAAATGCTGTTTCATATTTATTGCCGTGAAAAGATCAATCTACTGTTTAATCTGAGGGAAAGAAGGCCGACGACGAAGCTTACACCTTTCACGAAATTAAACGAACGATACTTTTAAGAGCATAGACGCGGGTGACCAAATTTCTGAAAATTTTGTTTCTTAAGCCAATTCGTAATATTTTAGTTTGCCTGAGCTACCCAGATTCCGACCATTTTCCATTCTTATCTTCATCTTCTCAATCCAACGTAAGCTGAAGACGTATGCACGTTTACCGCATCAAAGAACACCAATGACAAAGATACACACGCACATACACGGGCAAAACATCGAACATTTTTCAAGCGGAATGAAAACGAAAAGGCGCGGATGAAGAAGGGTGAATCGATGGAAGAGGGAATAGAAGAAGGATGCTGATGAAGAGAGCAAGGTTCTAAGGACAGATGAAGAGCGGTACTGGGTCGAGGGCTCGAATGAATGAAACCACCGAGGAGAAACCTCTCTCGTCTTGTAGCACGGGACAAAGAACCTTCGTCGACGACGACGATAGCAACGCGGAGAATACCCGAAGGGAAGTTTACTTTGATTAAAACTGTTCCGGTAATGTCGGCAGTCTTTTCATGCGTGGTTCGCGCACGGAACTCGCTTGGCTTACATTCAAGACGCACCGAGAGCGCCACTTTCATCGATTCGTGTGCCGCGATGCGTGTTAGCTAGCAATACCGTGATACAATTACGGGCACGAAACACCAAAGATGTTTATGTCCTTTTAACGGGGCGTAGAAAATTATTTCTATAATTCGCCTCTTTCTATGAAAGAAGGAAACCTTCGAATCGACTTCGATCGTTCTCGAAATAGTTCCCGTTTCGCGATTCTCGGTTTCCTGTGAGAACTCGCGAGAAACGAAACATTTAAGTCGCGAAGAATTCAACTTTCGTATCGACAGGAGAAAGTGGAACTACTCCCTTCTCAATTTCCTATGAACACATCCTGCAAGATTCAGCTTCTAGATCTACTCTATAGAGTCCAGAATCTAGATCAGAAGAACTTTGACACGAAATTTGTATTCACGATGTTTCAAAATATAATTACTAATTATTCTTAGTGTTTCGTTAATCGACATTTTATGCACAGCAAGATCTCACTCTCTGGTAACCCAGTCAGATCATCGAACGATCAACCTCCTTTACCTAGTCTCTACCACACGATTCACGTGGGGTGAGACACGATGTAGAGCGAAGGGATGTCCGAAACATAGAGCACCGAGGAAAATTAAGCGCATCGTGGAAACAGTATTAATAGAAAGAGAACCCTCGAGACAATTTCGGCTTCGTACGACATGAAAGACGAGAGGCTGACTCCTTCACGGTTTCATTCACGACAACCCTCGACCTAGTAGCAGTCTCAGTCTGTCCTCAAAGCCTTGTCCTCTTCATCAGCTCTCTCTATCGCCCTATCATTCTCTCTATCGCTCGCTGGCTCCTTGTACCACTGTCCTTTCTTCGCGACCTTCGATCCAACCCCTTAATTTCACTCCCTACAGACTCGACGAGTACTTATGGCTGCTGCTGCTGCTAGCCTTTTCGCCAGGATCTTAACCGCTCATTGAATTACCTTTGATAATTACTTAAGATACTCGAACGCTCTTTGTTAACACACAGATGAAAAGAGAAATATATTTATTTTGCTGGAACGTCTTGTACCTTCGAAGTTTAGTCCTTTATGGAAAACGAAAGGGGAATTTCCAATTTTAAAAGGCAATAAATAGTTGAGAGATAATGTCTTCTTATTGAAACTCGTATTTTAGACTGCGAATGCCTGAGCAAATTCATATTTTTATTAACGCAATTATAAAAATGAGATCCTAAATAGTGATTCGTTTCACCATCCACATTTTATAGCAAATGCCTCACTTTTAGATATTTTATATTCTTTTGCATATAAATATAATCTATATACGCGGTCTATTTATAAAGACACTACATAAATATATAGAATGATACGAAGTATTGGTAGAATATGTTCTACCTTTGTAAAACTTTTCTAAGAAAATCCTCCATACATATCTTTTATACCAAAATTCTATATACTCAAATATATACATATTTCAGCTTATTAGGGGAATTTCCAATTTTAAAAGGCACTAAATAGTTGAGAGATAATGTCTTCTTATTGAAACTCGTATTTTAGACTGCGAATGCCTGAGCAAATTCATATTTTTATTAACGCAATTATAAAAATAAGATCCTAAATAGAGATTCGTTTCACCATCCACATTTTATAACAAATGCCTCACTCTTATGTATTTTATATTCTTTTGCATATAAATATAATCTATGTACGCGGTCTATTTATAAAGACACTACATAAATATATAGAATGATACGAAGTATTAGTAGAATATGTTCTACCTTCGTAAAACTTTTCTACGAAAATAGATCATCCTTCATACATATCTTTTATACCAAAATTCTATATACTGAAATATATACATATTTCAGCTTATTTTAAAAACCCCAAAAAAGCAATCTTCTCAACTTTCGCTTCCAAAATTAGAATAGAACAACGAAGTAACGAAAGTTACATTAGCGAAACTTTACGATCAAGGTGACGCGTGCTTTATATTCCTGTATGAAAATTCATAATTATCAAGGAATCATCATGCACGCGTGTTATTCCAAAATCCCCCAAATTAATAACCAGCTGTTCATCTCCAAAGTCAGAATAGAGCCACGAAACAACCGCAGAAGTTACAGTCGCGAAACGAGGAAGGCTGAGTCATCATATCGAACATTTCAAGCCCGCATGTCGTACTTTATTACGGCGAATAAAACGAGAACCCGAAATAATTGAAAGCGTCGACGCGAAAGCTATTGTCCACCTGGAGAAACAAAGGGACAGCTAGAGACTGGCGCGAAACTTCGTCTTGATTAAAATTGTTTTAACAGGACTGGTTACTTGTTGCCACGTGTAACGAGTTTATACTGTTTATAGCATTAGCACGAGGCCGGTAAAAAGCAACTTCACCCCCGAATAAGAATTGTTTACGAGGAACTTTACGCCCTTCCATTAACGATTCGCGTTTAATCGCGCGTCTCCCTTATAAAAGCAGCTCCTCCACAGTCGAGTAATATCGGTTTCGTCTCATTACCATATTTAAATACGCGATTTCACGATACTGCTGATTCGAGATTCAAACTTCAAAAAAATAATTTCCTGGAAACTGATCTTTCTTACGTTTCGTGAGAGAAGGTTTGTCTTTTGCCACAATTGACAGATCAGGCTTTTAACTTCTAGTTTTCTCAATGATAAGTAATAATAATAAGTAATGGGCGACTTTGATCTTAATTGGAAGAACGTTGGACCGTCTGAGACCTTTGAAGAATAAAAATGAAAGAATATGTTCTCTATAAAGGTTTCCTGTATACGCTTCATTACAAAGTTATCGGTCAATATTGAAAGGAAACTGAAATATGTGTTTAGCAATGGGACTTGCATCGTAGAATATGAACGATACTGTACACAATACGCAGATCGTATTTTTAGCAACCAGCATTTCATTCACAATAACCTTCTATTATTCGATCTGATGTCCGTAATAAAAAATTCGCAAATACTGCTATAAAAACGCGAGGTTGCAAACGGTCGATGCAAGTATGTATTTTGCTGTAAAAGATCATCGATAAATACAGCTGGCGTTCATTGACTGGACCAATAAACACGACCCACGTTTTCCGCCTGTGCTCTGCATTTTCTTCGCTTCGTACTGCCATCATTCATCACTACTCAACGCTATTGTACCAAACCGTAATTTCATATTTATATTTCGAAGCATACTTTGCCCGAGACTCTCTTGCGCGATACTCCATCTGGTTAAATATCTTCCACGCTAAATTGACTCGACTATAACAAATTATCCCGTAACCTATCGAAAGGAAAAAATACAAGAAAAAAGCAGGCGGGAGGGAAAAATTGGCATTTTTAGAATGCATGACGAATAGGCGAGTTGCCTACGCGTTTCATTTCTAGATACATCGTTTCGCAGGAAACGTGACCACGTTCTTGATCAATTATTTGTTCCACGTCCTTCGATATTTATGCCGTCGGTGCACGGTCGTTAAAATTGCAATTGCTCCCCCCACCCTTAGCCGCCTCTCCGACGACCATAAATTACACGTACCGTGAACTGGTATAGAACACGCTGCTAGCGTGCAACCGGGCAACAAGTTGCAATTATAAAGTGCCCCCGGTGCTGCCAGAGCTCGGCGTGACCGCCGAACAAATATTTCCTGTCGCGGGAAAAATTCATCCGCCGATTTATTTATTCTTTCACTCGTCATATCATATCCCATCGCATATTGCTATCGTTCTGTCTTTTCCATCAAATCAGCGTGAAGCTGATGCTTTATTTATTTTTGATGATATCTCTCCAGTGATCGCTCGATCGTATTGGCGTTTACATTACAAACGGATTACGGATTTTTATTCATTTCGGGGGAATTTAAAGGCGCGAAAGTCTACGGAAATACGCGAAACACGCAAATTACATTTATTAGAAGTTAGCAAACGCGAACAGCAATCTGGTTTCGAGCAGCAGTAGAACGTGGACGCACGTTGTCACGGCCAGACATAAGTAGAATTAATATCATGTGCGTTATGATTTTGTGTGCAATATTATGCCTGTCATAGTATTATACAAAGCGTTACGCTCAACTGACCAAACCACTTGAAATAGAAAAGAATGTTTTGCATTGCTTTTAGTGCATATATTTTCCACCGTATACGTTTGCAACTTTGTTTAAAACTGCACCTATTTTTAGAGAGAACCACGTAGGTAACGTTTCTTAGACAGATCGGCACCTTGGATCATTCTGCGTACGATAATCTTACAGTTACGTTTGCGTAAACTAAATGTAGTTTGGATATTTCAACTTTCTCGATAATACGCGCTTTTATCTCTACAGCCCTGTTCACGCATCGTAACGTAACTGCACACAATTAAGTTTCATAGGCGACGCATTACAAAAAGCTTGATCCGCGTTAAATTGATAATCTGCGATAACGATTCAAATCTGCCCTTATCTCTGTGAAATGCGATATTCGCGTTTGTATGAATCGTAGATAATTAATTCCATGAATCCATAATCACTGTTAATGATCCTTTGAGAGGTGGAAAAGTTGTTTTAACTTTGTGGAATAATTACACCACGATCCATGGGGGTAATAGAACTAAAGCGTACTGCTGTATCGAATCAAACGACCAGAAGAGCGAATTTTTATCATTCAGGCTGGAAGATATTAATGACCGTCGAAGGGAGGTATAATAATTCAGCGTAAGACAAAAAGCAGCAGAAATAACCGGGAAATCTCATCAATCATCCGGACAAGAGTTCGCGCGCGTTCTCTTTCCTTTCGAACGACTCTATCGAGCACGCGCGATCGATATCGACCTTTTAAGGTAACCCTGATCCGGACAGACGATTTATCACTTAGGAACGATGCGTGAAACGGAGCAAGCAGTAGGATCGAACGCACGGACAGACGGAACACGAGATATGGTGCGTCGAAAGGTGGCTCACGCGGACAAATCAAAGGCTTGTCTGTCGAGGATCAACAACCGTGCGGTCGTTTTAAATCGAGCAACAGGATCTACCTTTTGCGACGATTATCATCGGCGGAGAATGCCACTTTCGTGACATAATAGAGTCAAGAAATACCAATTTCATTTTGTACAAAAATAACTCTCTCTCGCTCTCTCGAACTCGATTTCTTCTTTCATTTTTGTATCTCGTTTGACGATCAACGACAATCACAAGTCCCGATTTTACATTCTGTACTTTCTTTCTTCCTCCATTTTTGTGTCCCATTCGACACTTAACAAGCACAAAATAATAAAAAATAATAAAAAGGAGATAACATCGATCACCCTCGTGACATAGCAACGTCTTTAAAAACCACTACAGGCAAAGCCACAAATTCCAATGCTACCTTTATATTCTCCCCTAATCGGAATTCTCTCCACGTTTTCCTACTTTCGTTGCAATCGTCAGCAATCGGCAGGCGCAAGGTAAACGAAAAATGTGGAAACAGGAAGGTAAAAATATATTATATCGAGGAGCTCGAGTTCATTATATCGGAGTAATTTTTAAATTGCAGCACGGAGAGCACCAGCGGCCAGTTTAACTCGACGAAGGACTGGAAATTTAATTGGCGATAAACGTACGTAACGTTTAAACGAAGTTACGCCGGTTGAACGAGAGTTTACCCGATTACGCAATAACTCCTACGGGGAATCGTCGGTCCCCTTTTCCTTTTCGTCGTTTCGTATCCTGTCAGCTACAGGGGAGACTTCTCTCTCTCTCTCTCTCTCTCCCTCTTCCTTTCTCTCTCTCTATTTCACCCTCCTTTCCCCTCTAATTATTTTGTTTCCGTAACCCTGGCGACAAACGGCGAACCGCGCAGCGTTCTATCACCGGCAAGGATCGTGCCTGGCCTCGTAATGCACGAATTTCCATTCGAGAAGATAATTTCTTTCTTTCGTGCACGGATAACCTCGAGGAACATGTGCCACGGAGGCGACTCTTCGACCATCGATCTTTCCACGAAGCGGCTTTGAAAAGGGTTATAGAGGATACTGAGACGTTTGGATCGTTCTGCTTCGTGTTTGGTGACCGAGGGTAGAACACAGTTGAGATAATGTAATATAACGTTCGACGGTAAGTACGAGTTACTTTAATTCATTAAAATCCACGAGATTAACTTTGTTTAAAGTTGCTAAATCGTTCGTCGATCGAGCATCGATTAAATTTGAATGGAGATTGTTAAATTTCGACGACTGCCGAAATATTTCTAAAGAAAATGAAATTTAATCATCTCTAACGCTTGATCGTGTTGCATATTTTATCGAAACTATTACGAGGTCGATAAACGCGAAGAAGATTCTTAATGTGAGATTCTTAAAGAAGATTTTTATTGAAGCATCTCGTAAAATTTTTGAAGCCTCGAAGCGCACCGTTCCTTGATTAATAAAGAATTTAAAGAGGAATATAAAGTCCTTCTAAGAATTACAAATAACAACGATTAATGTTCGTAATGAATAGCGAGAAGACGTTCCTCCCGGATAAAGGAAAGAAATACCGTGGCGATTTATAATCCGTGAAAGTTTCCCCGTTTTTATTGCGCGAAGGCTGCAGGGAAATCGAAAGAATCGCGAGACAATAAAGCGGACGATGAAACTGCAAAAAAATATCCCCTATTATTTACGATCCTGCGCAACGAGTCAGGTAGCCTAACGGAGGCGAAGGAATTAGAAAGCGAATGACAGGACACTTTCCAGGTGTTTCGCAAAATTCTTTTACGATTGCAATTACAGTCTTCGCTATAAAGATACTGGAAGCTTGCAGAAAGCAGCCAGTAAAATTGTATTTACCAGGAACATTTCTTTTACGCAACCACCGCGATGGTCGATGGAGCTGGCGGACAGTTTCATCGAAACAACCTACAGACGAGGAAATGTGAAAACTTTCTACGTAATTCCATAATTCGCTTGTACATGCAGCTATATATCCATGACAATGTCTTCATGAAGAACAAGTTAAGAGCTTACTTTCGTTCTCGATAAAATTAAACAACGATTCGTACCAAATATAATTAATATTGTACTCGGTTTACCAAATAAAGTGTCACAGACTGTTTTCTTCGGAGGTTTTAAATACTTGTGAAATTTTTATTAAACGAACACCGTGTTTCAGATATTTCATAATGTTAGGTTGTCCTAAAAGTTTCTTTCGTTTTATAAGGAAATAATAGGCGTACAGAATTTGTTATATTATTTTATTGAATTATATATCATCCATTTTGTTCTATTAAGATAAAGACCACAACACTTGACAGATTAAGTTTCATGCTTGTATAAAAATGCATTGTTGTAAAAAACATGTTTGTAAGAGAAAGATACTTTTAGGACAACCTAATATGAACAAGGCAAGTATCCTTACTTTTACATCTCTTTTTATCGTAGAAACGATAGCCATCGTTTCATATTTTACGCAACGCCGTAAGAAGGAATCTAACGTTTAGATTGCTTCAACGAGATCGTCTCAAACTTCCAATAAAAATACCCTTCAACCGGTATACGTTTGTTTCGATATCTTTCGAAGTATGCCTCGAGAAAACTATACCTGGTCGTAATTTTTTATCTATGTATAATAAGAACAATATTTTTTACATTTATACCCTTTACCTCCTTAGAAATTTGCACACCAAATAATCAGGCCAGTTCTATTTCACATAAACCGAAAGGAAAGGAAAATATTCAAGTGGAAATGGTTTGCGGGAAAACAAGCTGCGACACTTGACGCAGTGTACGCTGTATATATCGAAAAGAAAAATTATTAGCTTTAATTAATTTCAGGTTACATTAAACCCGATCTATATTAAACTCGGTATTTCTTTTCCACTTTCAGATTGTTGTCGATAAATTCCATACGTACAAGATACAACTTGTTCCAAGACACGCGCGTTTCTTATGGGAAAACAGATTCATACGAAGTCGACTAGACATAAATCACCTTATCAGCGTCGTACTATTAAACACGCGCGACTCGATAATAGGACTAGTCCCGCACGTCGCAAATGCGTTCGACTTCTAGCAAGCAGTTTGTCGGTATCTGCACGCTGCGACCGTGTAAACTTAGTTAGCGTTGTCGTTGAACCGTACGAGAAGCGGATAAGCAGATAACACGATTAATTCGCGAACACATCTGACCCCCCTTGCTTTCGATCTCAGAGAAATTTCTGATTGATCCACTATACGTCTTCGCTGTCACGAGTTCGCAAATTCGGGGCATGTTAGCTTACCCTACGAGTCATCATTCTGTCGTGACACTGAATCTAACGCTTCCACCGAATGATCCATGAAAGATAAAAGACAACTGGGAATACCAAGCGAATATCAAGCGAAAGCCACTGGTCTGCTGGTGTGTTTAGAATATGATTTCAGATCGAGAAAGTTGAATATACACTATGATGAACTTGATACTGTGATGCTATGTTTAGCTGAAGACTCGTAACATTGCACACGGACAGTGGCTACAAGAAGTGTTCCTACGCCACTGTATTTATTATATGCAGATATATTAAATTTCGTATCATTTGTATCGTTCACCTTTATGTGAATACAAAAATTTAACATCTGCTATGGAAATAAAACGTACAATCCGGCAAAAAAGTGCTTCATCTCAAAAGCGTCGCAACTGAAAATGATTCGGTGCAGCGTTAGAAGAACGAAATCGTCAAACGGATGTTTCAATAGTTAAGAATAGAAAATTAGAAAAATTGTTTTCTGCGGTCCATTTCTCCTCCCAACATTACGCGTTTCTTAAAAATTTGTCTAAGCTTCCAAATAGTTTTTCGAGAAAACTAGTTTGAATTAGCTAAGCGTAGAATAAATACCCAGTTGGAAATTGGCATGATTCGAGTGCGTCGGATGGAGGCTCTAGCGAAAGCAGTTTTCGATTAGTTGGAACGACCCTTTGGAGGGCGAGCGTCGCGACGTAGGCGGCTTCCCGTTAATCACGTCGTATTCACCGCTCTTTCCACGTTCTACAATGCGAGGCAACAAGCAGATGGTATCGCGGTTGCAATCAGCCGGTCGATTAATTGAGAGAGCGCTGGATAACCGCGAGTACAATACGCGTGTCCTCGTAGGAGGCCTCCAGGACGAGCTCGCAGCTGGACAACGCGCTTGATCCTGCACGCGTCTCGATATTTATCACGCTCGATAAATCCGTCGGGCTCTGCCCGATCGCGAACAATCGACTGGTAATTGCATTGACAGCTAACACGACTTTCCTCGGAGTTAGGTACTCTTGCAGATATATGGAACTGGATCTTTTGTACGCGAACCACAACACCAAGATACAGAGACTCTTTCCTCGATCAAAGTATCCTGCGATTACCTCTCAGGATAAAGAATCGATAAATCGAGATTCTGAAGCAGGATTGCAAGTTTATCTGTCGTGTAAGGACAAATAGATGTTATTCAAGCTATCGTGTATAAAGTGTCCTGTAAAGTATTGGTATTTTTTTTTTTGTTTTTATTGTTCTGGTATTATCGAGCAGGATATCGTTCTGCGTGAAAGAATCATATTTCTTTCAGCGAGGCTAGAAAGTTCTTATAACACGATTTTTACATTTTGTATTTCCTGTGTTTATCTATCAACCCGCTGATTTTCTTACGATATTTATAATTCGTTTGAGTATGATCGAATAATCTTTTTTTTTGGATTATCGATACCAATATGGAATACAGATAGAGTTGCTACATTTTCAATATTTTACGGTTACATGAACATTTATTCGAACGGAATTTTACTGCATGTCCGATTGTCTGAACTTTGCTGTTCACGAGTTCCTATCATGCGAACGAATGATAATACGTGATCAGGAAAGTTGACGAGCTCCTGTTATATCAACTCCAATTGCATAAACTGATTCTCCCCCGATAAGTTCAGATGGACCGAGTTCTACCGTATTCTCTATTCCCAATTTATTTGATAATACACACTCTGCTCTCAACAAAGTGCACACGCTGTTCGAGGAACACCCTGTAAATTGAAGTTTAGATGCTTAAGTGGAACAGGACTTCCTTTCACGTTCGAACGATACGAGAGACACCCTACAAATTGAGGTTTAGATGTCTAAGGAGAACGCGATTTCCTTGTTCAAATGATACATGCAGATACTCTGTGAATTGAAGCTTAATCGCTTAAGAGGAATACGATTTCCTTGTTTAAATGATATATATGCCAGATACTCTGTGAATTGAAGTTTAGATGCTAAAGAGTAATCCACACTCTTCCTCGTTCAGCAGATATTCACAGGAACAAAATAATTTCAAGAGAAAAGGTAGGATTGATTTTTAGCTTGAGTGTTCTACATTTGAAGACGTTTGTAACTGCATGGCGAAAGTTGGATAGCTATTGGTACGCCTTGAGTTAGGTCGTATTTGTAAACAGCAAAGTAGCGGAAATGTATCGTGGTAATAATACATCGCGCTGATCTATTGCTCGACGCTGAGGAACGGGTATCATGATCTGGTTAATCAGATTAGTCAGCTGGCAATTACATATAATTGCACTCTGACGCCGTGCAATAATGCGTTCTCGATCAGCAGTAGACGAAATACGGAGGAAGAGCGAAATTAAATTTGCCGTTGCAATTGAGATGGAACTCGGCTTGTTCGTTTAATCAAACCCCCATGTAGAAGCAAATTTTTATTCATTACCGACCGATGCCAGAAAACAATGAATAGCTACGGATGTGAAAGTAAATTACGTAACGATAAATTGCTACGAATTCCATGATTAAATAATATCCCTGTATTACTATCGAAAATTCATTTTCCGAGTAATTTGTTATTCAACACAGCCGCTGGTTCGCATCCTCTGGAACACAACGCTGATGGAAATTCATAGAAATTATTGTTTGCTAAATATCCGCGTAAATGGAATTGTGTATTATTCAGAGAATTTCGTAGACAATTAATTGACAAAAAATAATTTTTGCTTTGTTGAAAGCTTGACGGGTATACAACGAGTTTTCGCGACTATTGAACTAACGAAAATGCTATAATGCTAATAGAATTCGTAGAAAAACGAAATAGCGATAAATTGGATTCTACTAGCGAGCTTTCTCGCCACTTTCCACAGTGCGTTAAACCTACGTTAATAAATAGAGGATAATCTACAGCTGACCAAAAGCAATAATGACAAAAAGGAAACCATGATCGACCGAAGAAAGTATTTTTCTTTTTCTTCAGAATTTCTCCTCTTAGACTCAGAAGGAGAAGAAGAGTTATTTATCAACGTTTATAGAATTAATGGCAACTCTTTCTTTTTCATAAAACGACTTTCCATTAAACACACCAAACATCAAACTTTCTCAATAATAATTTAATTCTCATAAAATAGTCTCATAAAATAATAATCTCGTACGAGATTAATACTTTTTCCTATCGACGAAATGCTTCAATCCGTATGATTCGTTACTTTTGGCATTTTATATAACGAACGAAGATCACAGGAGAGAAACACAATAATGATCTTTGTTTTTCATATGACAACAATTTTAAAACTCAGTACCTCGTGAATCGCATATTACCAAACTTGTCTTTTTCCTTCTTATACCGAAAAATATTCACGTTAAAAAACATCGATTTTTCAAAAATATTGCTTATTACATATTATCTTTTCACAAAATTTTATGTATTCGCCTTTTAACTTTTAAATTGCATAAAACCACTTCCATCTGATCGCTGAATAGCATCAAAATCAGCAAATGAACAAAATTATATCTGATACATTTTAATGCAGATTTCTATACATAAGAAATTACAAGATCTCTCGTAATCCTCGAATGTCCACAGTCTGCCCAAAGAAACTATTTATATGTTGCCTTCGTTAAAAGAAACGCTGTACGAGACTCGTAAGCCATGCGTCAATTGATTTTTCCTATTCCCCCAATCAGTGGCTTCGTAATGGACAGAGACACGGCAAACGAAAGTTACCCGATAGACGATCGTCTTGTATCGCGATCGTGCGTCAAATAGCGCGGCAGAAGAAAACGAAACAGGCAAACGAGCCAGATAAAGCCTACGTTTCTGGTCAAGTATTAGCACGGCCTTGCTTAATGTCCCTGTCTTATCGCAAACGTGCGCGTTTCACTTCCAACGCGGTTCAACCTTTTTCCGTCATTGCCGTTGACAAAGGGTGGGAAAGAAACACGCTGTATTTCGATTATCGGTCGCGTACACAAGCCGCAACGACCGATTGCTCGGACAATAGGATCCGGAGAGCGGAGACAACCGGATTAAACGTGGCTGCTTTATGATCGATACGCATCAGATCGGTATGCGACGCGATCGATAACCGTTTACGCAGTTAGACGACTGCCAGCTGGAGATAGAATTCAGCGACACTCCTATTAAATCGAGCTTTCGCAGTCTTGATTGTTAAAACTGTCGATGAACGAATCGTTTGATTTGCAATTCAATTTATTCGCTGTATCTTGGCTGCATCTTGCGTTGTATGCTTCATGCAAAATGTGTGTTCGTAGAAGAAATACGAACTAAGCTACGAGAAATATTCTGATGAATAGACTGTGCGTTCTTATGTATTTATGGGAAATTTAAAAGCACGGTAATAAGGCGCATAATATGTAAAAGCATACAAGGTTTAGCGGTATTTTATATTTTTTAATTACGTTATATCTATAAAATTATGAATTTTCATAAATATCCGCAGTCTACTGATAGGTACCGAGCTAAATTTGAGCGATCACGATACACTTTTCAAATTTACTCGATTTTCCTGTGCGAATCTTTCGTTGTACGTTTATATAAAATTTGTTATGATATCAGAGATGGTGGAATTATGATGAATATTCGATCGAATTTGGGCGATTGCGTTAAATATTAGATACATTTGTTACAAAGGATGTCAAATTTCTCATAGGAAAGATAGTAGTTGTGATAAATATAAAATTGCATTTGAGTAATCGCGATGAATATTATATTTGTCAAGCGAGACATTTTATAGAAAAATATTGCGTAGTCTGTGGTCGAATGACTTCGATCTATGAACAGACTTTGTCTAGGGATTTTTATAGATTTAAAGAGAAACAACTACGCGATCAATAGATCGTTTCATGGCTGGATCAACGAACTCTTAATTACACCGAAGAGTATGCATAGACATGAAAGTGTTTGTAATTCGCGAAACAGTTAGGAGTTGGTCGACGTTTCCGTTGAAAAGCGGCTGGATCAATGGAACGTTATCGGGTCTCGCCACGGTTCTGAGTCAGAAAATCTCACGAACTAACGCTCCGATGCACCTTGCCACCAGAAGCGGCGAATCATAAAAAAGGATAGAATTATTCTTCATAGAAACGAATATCGAAAAGTAAATAATAATCATTGACGTTCTCACATGCAGTAATAAACTAGACACAGAAGTTTATGTATATTTGCGACGATGTACATTTACCTTACAGCTGTTCGTTTGATATAGTAGCAATAGAACGTGGTTTCACTCACCTGCAACAGCAAATGGTACCAAGACGTTAGTAAATTTGTAAATTTCCTTGAAGCAGAAGTACGTTTTTAACAAACGACCTTCGATATTTTACTCGAAATTAAAACGGATTAATTAATAGACACGCCGCAGTACTCAAAGCCCAAATGTGCAATTCTTTCATTTTTTCGTGCCATTTCCCTGTCCACAGTTTCCTAGGGAGAAGTAGCTAGCTATATCGTCCACCTAATCCGCGAGGGACGGTTGGATTGCTCGCTTTTTGTCCTTCAGGGTCGATCGAACAGAAAATTACAGCACGTTCTTGAAACTGCTGCTACGTAGCAAGACGAAAAACGCGGACGGGTCGAAGAAGACGATCCAAAGGAGAGAGTAGTATACCGGATGAAGCTGAGAGTATACCACGGAGGAAGATGAAATTGAAAATAGAATAAAGGAAACGGACGTGGCAAAATTGAACATTGCGGAACATTCTCCTTTCCAACTGTTCTTTTCTCTTCTATGTGTAAAAAAATTAATTAAACCCAACCAACGAACGGCATTGTTTTGGATATAATCGCCGGACAAATGCACAGGGTGAGCAAGAAATTGCAGTACAAGAGAACAGAGAACGATTCTACGCGAAAAGGTGAATAAAACATTTCCTATGCACTTTTTCATTCGCAGCTTTGTTTTCTAAACAAAGGGCTGGAAAGAATCTCGCGCTAAAGTTTTCACGTAGAATCGCCCCTTTCCGATTCTACTGCGATTTCCGGCTTACTTTGTGCCCCGAGAAACGCACAAACATAGGTGCCTGGATAATATCTTCCCTAGTCACACGCGTTTTTGCAGCTCGACGATAATAAAACTCGAAGCAGCTCCCCGGGGAAACGTGGGATGATCGGCTGAAAGCAGGCGGAACTTAAAAATACCCAACGAGCTTCTTCCATTCACTGCAGAAGAAAGAATATCCGTTAAAAAGAAGCAAAACGCCGACGTATAGGGTGCAACGAACGGCACACGCAGGGGAGTCGACGAAGAAAGAAGAAACCAGGGGAGATTTTCGTTTTTGAAGATGTTAATTAAATTAAAAATGCTGAACGACGAGCGAAGAACACTATTTGACTCTCTACGATCGACGACTTGTGTTAACAAGCGAACAACGCGATGTTTCTCCACGTTTCTTTACCGACAAATTATTTTCCAACGCTGAATTCCTCGGTGAAAAACGTACCACCTTACGTACCATCAACGTATCAAATATCGACTTCGATTTAATACACCGACGGTGGTCATTAGTCAGCCAGGTTACTACGTCTTTCAGAACGATGAAAATCAGACAGATTTCATGGACCAACAAATTTCCAATAATGCGAATGCTTTAGATAGCGTTGCTAGAAAAATGTGCGCGAGTACGGTATAGTATCTCGCCACAATTAAACGTTATGGCTCAGTATATTTCCATCTGTCGTGGATGTTAAAGGAAAATACGTGAAATTCGCGTAACGCGTTAATCGAACGCTGGCCACAGCTATAAAAGAAGATGGAATCGTGCGAATGAATGAGCAAGAGACGATACGAACGTGATCGCGTGGAATGAAAGTAACATAAGACGAAGACAAAGATTCGCAGAGGAAGGCCAAGACACAGCCTGTGCAATAAGAGCAACAGGAGAAAGGAGGAAGAGGAGAAGAAGAAGATAGTGGCGAACGATAATGTCTGGCCGTGAGCGTTACTTCGGCCGTGAATGTGTCTGCGTCGGGTCCTCATCCTTCCAAGGACTATTTGTTCCACGCAACGCGTAAATTACGGCCAATCGGGCCGGGGAGAGAGCCGACGGAGCAGCAACGACGACGGTCCGTTGTTTCGACGTCCATTATGGATCTCGAAGAGCAGGGAATTTCGCGAGAGCCTGCCCAGAGGGTACTGATCCGGAGCACGTCACGGTTCGACGCTCGGTTCCGACCGAATTTATCCTGCTGAACGTCGCACAGGTTCTGTACCAACAGCCTTCTAGCCGGAATTTAGTTGTTTTTTAGTTTGATTACTCGTGTCTTGTTCCTTTATGAGGATGTTTTCTGCAGTCTTCTGATGGGAAATGTTCGCATTTGAGAAGATAGAACAGATATTCTGGGCCTCTTTTTAATTAAACTTCTGTTTACTTTGCCCAGCATTCGTTCTACCGAGCGTCGTTGAGGTTTCGCGTTAACTCTCACCGCAATTTAGTTCTGTTTCAGTTAGATTGCCGGTATCTTGTTCGTCTACATGGACGCGGCTCTGTTGGTTAATTTCCGAAATGGAGGCAGCATCTATTTACATCTCGGATCTCTTTCTAGTTAAATCGAAAAGACAAGACCTTCCGTATCCTTTGCTCGTTCCTTTCCCTCTTTTCGAAGCATCGTGCGAGGTCTTCTCTCAGTGAGACGTTCCGAAGCGACGAGAAGGAAAATTCCAGAATTTAGGCGCCTGCATTCGCGAGTGCAAAAGAGCAGCAAGAACAATACCGAAGATCTAGAAATTCCAAAGAAACTTCGACGAACGAAGATATACACGCCAGTCTACCGAATAAATTTCGAGCGAAACCTTTCTCTATTGGATCTCCATTAACATTTTAAGACCGACGATTATCAACTATCTTTCAAGATGAAACCTCATCTTACGTTTATTATAGTCGATCGAAGGCGAATTTTACAGTCACCTGACATCGCTGGTATTCGCGGCTACATGCTTCTCCAATGCATTCGAGCCGACATTATACTCGTGTTCCGATGATTGCGCGACGTTATTTTCCGTGATTCATCAGGTTCTCACGGGCAAATGTACGAATCACCATACAAATGCAAATTGCCGAGCAATTGCACGTTCGAGCGTTACGTTTTATATGGCGCTATGAATTACACTCGTGGGTATCGGAGGGACGACATGAAAAAAAAACAAACGCCGGCAAGAAAAGCCGACAATAATGAAACCTGCGTTCAACGGCGAAGAGATATGAAGCCATTATCCCCAAGAATTACCGACAGCCTGATCTTTGCCCTATCGCGCCGCTCAATAGAATGAAATATTTTCAATCATTCGCCTCGTGAATCCGTTGAAAAATATCCGTGCATTAACTGCGAACGTACGAACTGCATTGTACGGGTCGGACGTGAACGACAATTGATTAGCGTAATGTATGTTATCGTTCTATTACGCGCGTATGTGTTATTACGCTGTGAGTGGGCTATCTGAGTAGTTAAATTAAAGTATGTGCGTAGTTTCACTTATTGCGTTGTAAAGTACCACGTGTCTGACTTTCAACCACGTATTTCACTGAATTCTAAAAATGAAACGATCGAAATCGCGTATGCGCGTAAGAGGATATTCTCACAGTCGATATTGGAATGATCTACACACGCGTTCTAACAGAAGAACGATGAGCGAATTTTGAAGTAATTTACAGCGACGATACGCACACGATACGGTATCGAAAGTATCTTCACTCGTTTATCGAGACGTCGTTGTAACAATAATTTTCGAACGATAAATCAGGATGATTCGACGATTCGCGAATAAATCGATTTCTGGCTCTTAACTTTTCCCGTTTCGGTAGCTGGCAATCCAGATAATCCTGAAGGCTCTCTGCGGCCGAGGCTGCGATTGATTTCAATTTTTCTCCTCATCTTCCCTATTTTCGGTATCAATATCTGAGAATAAATTGAATTCCTATCGATTATCTCTACCTATCTTTCCACGTATCGCGATTACTATCCAACGAAGAAGCGGAACCGAAGGAAGAATCGGCTGAGATCAGATTAACCTACGGAGTATTATACATCTTCTCATCGTACTCCATCCTTGCTTCAAAGTAAATAACCCCTCAATTATTTAAAATACCGTACTTGAAAGAAATTATACTTCTTGCGAGGGACCAGCACTTTCGGTAATCCAGCCCAATAAACGTTTCAACTTCACCCCACCTACGAACGAACGAAACCTGCTCGAAAAGAGGAGCAACAGAGTAAAAAGGAAAGAAAGAAAGAAAGAGGAACGTTGGAGTTTTCGGTCGCTGAAAGCCGAACAGGAACAAATTTTATCGCCGACAGTAAACTTTTTCGTCCAGCGTTTTCCCCTGGCTCTCGTCAGCGCCTTCAGGGTCCCTCTGCCACCATGATGCAGACATTAAGATAATCGCCCGTGCCGAGAACGTTTCTCTTCGCTCGAAACGCGATGGGATACGTCGTTCTCCCGGTCGAACGTCGATACTGGTATCGTCTCAGCACCGAGAGCATCGGTTGCGAGCTGCCTTATTTTCTGCCTCTGCTATCGGACCACAACTGCTCGTGATTGCAGGCTTTCCGCGGCTCCAGCCACCAGGAAAAAGCTTCCGACCGAACTGAGTCGCGAAACCATCTTTCTTCGATCCCTCGCATTTTTGAGAACGTTGTCGAGTTAAACAGAAGAAAGAGAAAAGTGGATCGTGAAATGGAGCAAGGATTGCTCCGGCTTAGGACTTCCTGTTGCCGATTGGTTAACTGAGATTCTGTAGAATTTACCGTGGAAATTGTTTCGTGGAATGATTAGATGTATTGAATGCAGCGTTGTTTGGTTTGTTCAGATGGCGCGTGATTCTTTTTAAATCGACGTTCACGAAATGATTCTATTGACATTTAAGTCGACGTGGAAAGCGCATTCGCTAATCGTTATAGATACAGAAACGTTACTTATCGAATTAACGCGAGAATACGAAAGAAATGCTACTCACAGTACCATATGAGTACCACGAATATAAGAAATTTACGTGGCTGGTAGCAAATAGATGCATAGATTTACTTCATCTGGGTTTCATCTTTCAAGTACAATGTTGCATTTAAAGCGGCACGACTAAAAGAGAACAGTTCGATTTCGAACAAAGTACCCGACCATCGAGACATGTTTCGCTAATTTAAAAACGATAAACGTGCAATTCTACGTTTCGTCGATCTACAGCTTCAGTCGCAAAAACGAAAAAAAAAAAAAAGAGGAGAAGGAAGGCAGGGAGAAAAAATCCCGCAGTATCTTCAAACGCAGTCCGAAATCCGAGTTCTGCGATAAAAAAGGGTCGTTTAATGCGCGGAAGATATAGCCACCCCGTATCCGCTATAAGTCGTAAATTGCATAGCATGGAAACACGATCTAATCGTTGCGAGTCACAGCTGATAACGAAACGTGGAAACGGAACGAGCACGAAGTGGCTTCGGCCGTCATCGTCGGGAATCGCGACAGCATCGAAAGGACATTACGAGCGAAAAGATAACGACGAAAACTAACGACGGGAAACGAGCGAAAACGATGCCGAATAAATGAGCAACGGTTAATCCGAGGCGCGAGCTTAAAAAGCAAATCCCTCGTTTCCGCGGACTTTATCGTCCGGGCCAGCAGCCGTACGAGCAAATATAATCACGTAGGCAGGATTTAGTCCGGACGGAGGTTAATTCGGTGGCGGCGATGGCGGCCGGGCCTGCTGATCGCCGGCCATTCGGCCCGCTTTAAATTCAAATTTCGCGTCTCCCCGAGTTCCGCCCCGTTGAATTACGATTTCGCCGTGTGGCTCGTTTTCGTGCGACGATCTACAAGCGGTCCCCATGGAAATGATTGCTCCCACGCGAGATGTCTGGCTCATTAGGCATTCCTTCAGTCTGCGGTTGTGCCCTGGCCTTCTCTCTCTCTCTCTCTCTCTCTCTCTCTCTCTCTCTCTCTCGTTTTCTCATATATACATTCTCTTGCCTTCTCTCGCAGCCTCTCCCTCTATCTCTTTCATTCTCGACTCGCGTGTGGACAGAAAAGATGAACGCAGACGAGAGTAGCCACTTCGAGGTCAGCGAAGATAGAGAGATGAAAATCGCACGGCAACGAGGAGCTGATGGCCTCTTCCAAGGCGCGTGAATGCCGCAGACGGAAGATGATTTCCAGTTAGAAGCCGGAGGATTTCTCGTATCGAAAGGGAAATAGATGTACACTCTCGTTTCGAAGTATCGCAGCAGGATACGCATAGGTATAGTAATTAGGAAGGATTAATCCGAATTATCGGAGAATCAATTAATCCATCGGAATTTTGTATTTATCTACGATATTCATACAGGATATGAATATAAAATTTCGATGGATTGATCGATTCTGCCAAGTTACAGTCGCTGTAGAAATGATTTCTGAACGTTATTTGTATTCGTTGCAGCGTTCACATCCGGACGAATTGGGTGAAAGTATACTAAATTTTATATCGTTTAACGATACTTTCGCGCGATTAGAAAAATTTGATACTGTGAGAAGGAAACGTAAAGGCTTGTAAAAAGAAAGGTCTCACTGAGAAATTTGCGTTTCTAACTAACGTTGAGGCGGAGAATAGTAGATAAAGAAGACAGGGCAGATGAAAGGTAAAGTGAGATACGTAAATGAATAGGTAAGTACGATAATTGCGTGGGAGTGAGTTGAACGGTCGAAGGTAATTTATGGTTTAACAGGTAGACGTTAACATGTCGGAAATAAGGGAAGTCTAGAGGTCTTCCCGGGATATGCGAGATGCTAAACGGTCTCGGTTTAACAGAGATGAGGAGGAGAGAATCCATCTATACGTTTCTCTTTAGAAGCACGCATGGAAACAAAGGATCAAGGAAATCGAGGAAGAAGCTTAGAACCGTTCGTGGCTGAATCGAACGGTTGTGCATATAGTAAAGCTATGCGTCGAGCAGCGTAAGAGGAACCAATGCCCAGACGGAAACGTACAAATATGCAATCGAGACACGTGAATCCCCTTGCAAACGCTTGTGTAGACTGAAGAGATAGAGAAAATGTGGCGAGAGACGAGACTATCGCGCTATAGAGCGACGATAGCTTCACCGAAAACATTTCACATGCAAATTTTCGAGTAAACTAATTGAAATAATACTCGACAGTACGATTGCAAAGTGGAGACAGTCGGAGACTCACGTTACTAAATGTTTTAGAATGATTAAAATAAGATAGGTTTCATCGGTTATGAAAGCTCCAGCACTGTGGACGACGTAGACAACACTGTCAAGGAAATGACGCTCAAATACGACATAATATCTTGCAAAACTGAAATATTATAGCCTACTATATTCCAATCTAATGCGTCTCCAGAGAAAAATATATAAAATTCGCGTGGCTGTGAATAAATTTTTCGTTCGAAAAGATCCAACGTTATCGACGCAGTATTAATGCGAACAGATTAATGCTTCAGACAGATAGTACCAGTCAGTAGTATGATTGCAAACTAATGTCTCAGAGTCATCGATGAATTTTTAATTTGTATCGGTAGCCACGAAAGAATCCAATATTACATAATCGATGCGGTGTTAATGCGTTAGAAACGATGGGAAACTTAGAGATATAGAATGGCGAATCCTTGCACGAACTATTAAATATTTAACGGCGTGGATGTCTGCCGAATACGGAATACCGTATGGGTATTCATGCGCGTTGAATTACTTAGTCATGCCAACATCTCCTGTAGGCGATGCCAAAGTGGTCGTTGTCTGTAACGAACAGTATCTTGCTAAATTCGTGGATGGCTTCAATCTGCGAATTTACATATATTCATGATCGCGTTTGTATTGTCGGAATGCAGTTCCATTTCTCAAAGTAAATTGTTATATCTTGACCAAGATTCTCTCGCGTGATTTATGAATTAATAATATTGGCGAATCAACAGGCGATAGGTTGTAGATTTTTGACGCTCGAGTAGCATCTTTTCATCAGAATACTTGTTTTAATTGAAGCGATCTTTTCTTTTTATAAGCGTTTGAATCCTCGATGGAGGTTTGCTTCAGCTTACGCGAGTATGTTTGAATTTATTATTATATTAAGTAATACTATAGTTTGTTATTATATTAAATTATCATTATCAACAGGCGATAAGTTGTAGATTTTTGACGCTCGAGTAGCATCTTTTCATCAGAATACTTGTTTTAATTGAAGCGATCTTTTCTTTTTATAAGCGTTTGAAACCTCGATGGAGGTTTGCTTCAGCTTACGCGAGTATGTTTGAATTCATTATTATATTAAGTAATACTATAGTTTGTTATTACATTAAATTATCATTATCACATTAAATTTCGTTAGTAATATTAATTTGAAACTTAATATGAAAAGCGATTCTTTAGAATTCATAACAATCAGCTTCACCGAAGACATTCGATTCATCTAGACAAGTAGTTTCGCCTTGGGTCAGCGCGTTTTTACACCTCCAGTGAATTAAAATGCGCGTCACGATGGTCATTTGGAACGATTCGATTTCCGATCGGCAAATTTCGAAGAGCTACGTAATGAAACGTGACTCGTTAACGTGGAACAGGTTCGTTCGTCCAGATGTTGCCGAATATTCGTGGGAGACGCGAGTTAGGTGAATCAGCTCGACCGTCGGATTCCTCTGCCCACGAGATTTAGCTTTCTCTTTGCCTTTCCCTAGTTAGCCTTCCGTAATCCCATTTGCATTTGTACGCATACCATCGTTGGAAATTGTGTCGTCGACGGACCTTTCCGTAATCAGTCGTTCTATCAGTAAATGATGTCGAGCAAAAATTTATCTATCTTTGGCGTCTCTGCCTCAGCTTTTATCCGTGTAACGTATTCAAAGATCGTTACTCGTAGAGAAACTTCCGTAAAAGGTTCAAGCCTGAGAACGAAACAATTGTACGTGCATTCAGTTGGGCGTTTCTATTAATTTAATCAATTTTATTCTAGATTGATCATAATAAGTGATTGCGTGACATGCAAATGAAAAATTGTAACATACTTAGCATTACTTTGATCACAAAAGATTCGGATTTTTCTACTTTAATTATTGAAACTCCTTAACGATCACTTCACTCCTATCTCCCACTTAACAACTTCTTCACCATGATTTCTTTCAGTTTCAATGATATAAATAATCCACATTGTCAGAGATAGAGTATTTCGATTATCAACGCAGGTGAGCAGAAGTTCTCGTTAAAAAAAAAGAGAAAAAAAGAAACGGAGGAAACGGAGGTAGATTAATTGAAAAGAAAAATCTGGATAATCAGTAACCGAGTGATCAGCGAGTCGCGCTACCAACTTTAATCGACAATGAGCTACTAACACACATGCAAATGTTAACGGTAATCACGCAATTACCTCGGCAATGCCCCTTCGCGGCGTTCGTTCGTAATAATCCGGTATTTATGGTCGCGTTTGCGCGCCGACGAGGGTGCTTAACCGTTTAAATATAAGCAATTTAGCGAGCATTCCGTGGAAAGAAATATTCGAACGACCGTTCTACGATGTTCACCGCGTGTAGAACGAGGACCATGGAGCGGGGAACAGGCCAAAACATCGTGGTCGCAGGTTTGGGCTCGTAAAAAGGCAGCTGGCAGTGCTCCGAGGTGACTCGACCTCGTGGAATCTTCAGGAATTCTCGCAATCAACTTCAACGAACGACAGAAAGACTGTCAGGACACTGGCAATAATTACTTGTAAGACTCTGGTTTTACGGTGGATGTGTGCTTCGGCGAATCCAACGTATCAAAGCAACCAAACAGCACAAGAATATATACGATAAGTACGTTTTTCTCGAGTTTCTCATATTTATGTCGCTTCATGACTAGAAATGAATATTTCTCTATGAAATAGATAAAAATGAAAAGAAAAGACATGTTGCATCCAAGCAAGGTATAATTGCAAAAGCATATAATATTTTCACAGTTTGGATGTGATGATTTCTTTAAATTTCGAAGAGAGTGGAAAATATTCAGGTTTAGCTTGAAAACCAAATAAAAGCACAATTTTCGTAACATAGGATTAATTGACAATTTAAATTTGCAAAGCCTGTAAGAAGATGGAAATTGTAACTCGTTTCGTACGAATATAAATTCCTGTGACTGCCAATTACAATCCCCATGAAATGTACACGAAATACCTTGAGTATCTCTTGCAATTTCCACGCGTATTTTAAGATTCCTTTCAAAGTCAACCAACAAAATCACGACGATCGTATCTCATCGCGGTCCTAGTGTTTCAAAATGTTTTCTACAACACGTACAATGCGAACAACAAAATTTTCTATGCTAAGTTTCAAGTACTTTCGAGATCCAACGTAAGTCCATTTTGCTGCTTTCAAAATCTCGAATGCCGAGGTGCTCGTACGAGAATTCGTAACACAGCAAAGAGAAAGAAATTAATGCAGAACGAGAAAAAGAAAGAAAGAGAAACGAGGGGAGTACACGCGTAAAAGGTGTCACGTCCTGCCTTTAACTCTTCTTACCACTGACTAAGAGCGGAAGAAAGAGGGAACCTGATGGTTGTACTTGAGCACGAGGATGCCAGGGAAAGGAAGAAGTTGAGAAGAGAGATTGAATCTCGAGCCGTCTGGTGGCAGAGACCTTGGCTTTGGCGGTATCCATAACCAGATTAATGACTGCTGGCTTCTCGAGGCCCTCGCAAATGCGCGAATTGAGAAATTTACACGCCCACGACGTGCATGTGTGCACTCGCTTGAAAAAGCTTGGCGCCGACGTTCTTCGCGCGCTTGTTCAGCGATAAGAAGGAAGAAGTAACACGGAGAAAATTATAGGCGACGCTACTTTCACGGGAATTAGCGTTAATTTACGAGCGGGCTCTTCCACTTTCCGAACGTATCGCGTTCATTAACGGTTTTATTTGTTAGCCGTGTCCTCGTGCGAGTCTGGAGGAATGTCCTGCTGAAAGAAACTGCGTAGCGAAAATCGAGTAACGTGGAAAAATTTGCAGCCGCTGCTGAATTCAAGATAATTTATTCGTCAAATTTTCGATAGCGTTTCATTTATTTTTTTTTTTTTTTTTTTTTTTAGCAACGATACACCGTCTCTTTTATGGTTCACGACTCCACCGTCAAAATATGGTACGCGCAATTGCACTAAAATATACGGGTATCTTAATCACGCGCAATTTGCGGAAATTACCAGCGAGGTCGCAAATAGACAAACAAGATTTGCGACGGAGCTTTGCGATCAAATTCATACATCGTTAAATTGTTTGACGGAGATATCAAATATGTATGGCAGTGAAGTATATCTGGATGATGTTTCAGCAATATTCGACATACGGAGAGGAACAAGCACTGCGAGAGGAGATTCAGTTGGCTTTCAGAGAATTACGTATTTTAGAAAAATCGAGTATTTGAGGATTGAAAATGGAAACATCGGGAAGGAAATTACGCGCGGAAATACTAAAAATTACACGAGCTGATATACAAAGAAGCATTTTGAAAACGTCAATGGCAATAAAAATTGTTACTGAAGTTTCATCGCGTTTCTATTAGGCGGACGAATTATCGCGCTTGAAGACCTGTTAATTCATTTCCGCAAAACGTTCTGCCGTGTTTTATCATCAAAAAAAAAAGCACAGTCTGCGCCGCTCGTTATCTCGGTCGTTGTCTTCGATCTCTTTTTTTTGGAGATAACGGTACCAAGCTGAACGCATGGCGAATTATTATTTTTCTTTTTCACGATACTCGGCGCGTTGATGTAGCCCGACTGTTGTAATTATCGTTAAGGGCCATACATTCTCCACGGCGAAAATGACGGTTTTACCTGTGAATCATCCGCGATCAACGAATACCAAAATGCGTTTTATCGCCAAACTCGGTCACACTTTAATACAGTTGAATATCTCAGCCACGTGATTGATATTTATGGATTTTTGATGGTATCGCGGATCGGATGGCAGAGATATTTATAATATCGAAGAAACGATGCATTTAAATGATAAAACTTATACCTAAACATGTTTAATTCCAGGTTTCTCGACGCGGTAGAAATTATCGCAGCTTCCTTTGCATTTACTATATTTGACATTATTAAAATTCAAATTATTTCAATATTTGGAGAATTTTGTTCACATGTTTGAAGAATACGAAAATACACGTATATTGGAATTTTCTGTAAAAAAAAGAAGAAAATGACCGAAGCTTCGGAGCGATGGAATAAAACGTCACACAATCCAATTACAACAGATGATAGAACCAAATAATGCGTTGGTTGAATGGATCTCGTACGACGATAACGAGTTTTGATACTATTCCAAAGAAATACCAACGATTGCCAAGAATTTAGCATACAACGTAATATAAAGAATCGTAAAGCCAAGGTTTCCCTTTGTTCTTTAAACAATGAAAACGACGCAAAATTAATATCCTCCTCGACGCCAATTAATTGCAGAAGGAAATTCTGCAGACGACGAGGGTAGTGAAACCTTCGCGGTACATTCTAGCGATTAAAATAATCCCGAGGCGAACGAGAGCGGCGAAATACACGACGTACTTCGAATTTTTCCATGGAGCCACTCGTTTTTCCGCAAATACACATCTCCAGCCTCAATTACGGCGGATCTGGGTTGGGCAGCGGCTCCAGACCGCTCGTTTACATAATTCGACGGAAATCATCGAGCTTATCCAGCAACGGAGAGGACGAGCGAACGGACTCCCAAAGCATAATCAGCCAATTTAGAACGGTTGGCAAGTATAGTGCATCTGGTGAAAGAACACCTATGATCCACGCTGGAAATCTCGAAATACCGATTCGATGATATTACGTTACTGCATATGCCGGCTCATGAAAGTATTCCAACGATTATAATAGAAGAATTGTACGTTCGTATCGTAAGTGTTACGTAGAACGTTTCGAAATTCCAGTGGAAATGTAGTGAGACACGACCGTAATTACATCGATGAAATTGAGACCAATCTTCTTAAAATATACGAGCACATAACTTCTATACCAGTGTATATTATTATAAGATATTCGATGCAAACGTGTATTTAATTTAACGAAGAATTATAATAGAGCATGGATAGTCATTTTGAATACATAATATGTATTAAAGATGGCTCCACTGAATACCGTGAGTTATTAATATAACGGGCAACTAGCTATTTGAATACTTTTGAGATTTCTGCGAAATACGCGTGTATTTGCGCCAAATATATCGTAAAAATCTATCTATATATATATATATTTATTTATTTATTTATTTATTTATTTCTCGGACTTGTTTGAAACTTTACCAATACAATTACGATAGCCGACTCCTAATGAGATTTCGAAATCTTCCATGTAACAAACATAGTACATTCAGAAAAGGTGTCTGCAAGTGTTGAAATACTTTCATGAGCCATTGTATATTCTACTCAACTTTCATGCCGTGTCTCGAGCGGTTTTATCCCTCCGTAACGCTACCAGCGAACAATTTCAATGCAGAAAACTTCCTCGAGATCTCTAAATAAGCCTTGGTCCATGAAAGAATCGAGAAGAGGAATTCTTCAGAATCTTAACAAAGATCATGATACTTCTATGAATTTCTTTCTCTCGTGTCCCTCTCGTCCAGTAAATTCGCTTTCTTCGTATACTTGAAAGCCGTATATTTCCCAGGACAGCCGAACAGGGTCGTAGAGCCGAGCTAATATTGAAACAATGGCATGCAAATGAGCCAGCATTCATTCGTGAACTTTTTTTCTTCGCTGCAGCGTGACAAGTGGCAGCTCTCGGTTTGCAAAACAAACCGGTTAATTGCAGCCACGAAAGAGGAACGAACGAAACGGATAGAGAAAGGAACAGGTAGAAAGGCAAAGGCGGGACGAGGCCAGAGGATCCTGTCTGCTTACGCTCGTCGCGGAGACACCTGTGAATTCCGGTTCGTTTCGGGCTCTCGCGAACGTGCCCGGCCAATTTAACATTCGCTCGCGACCGCAAACTGCCTTCACCGCAGACTACTCCAACTGTACAGACGTATAGCTTCGAGGAAGTGCTGTTTTAACGCCTCTAAGGAGGAAAGTTTCGTTGATTTTTTACGTCGGTGCCTCTTTCGACACGATACATGCCACGCGGAAATTAGCACTATGACACAAGCTTATATACATGTAAAATAAATATAAAAAAATTTATGTATATATATACATTGAGAGAGAGGGAATTTTTTTTAATAAAATATGTGATCGTGGAATAGTAGGAATGCAGTAGATTTAATTTTTTGACACTGGCGAGACGCGAGAAAATTACGAGTAACGTCAGAATTCTGATAAATTCATAAATTTGCAGATAGATTGATCGTACGATAATAGAAGTAGATCTGTATATTCTTGACACACTGATCTCATAAGAGTGCCGTCATAGAACATTTAAGCGAAGAATAGAAATGGATCTATACGTTCGACACGCTGATATCATAGGAAAATTAGAAGCATTAAAGTTTAGACAAGAATCGCAGACAGAAATATTTGGCCGTTGGATAATGGAAATAGAATTCTTGGTGCTGCGATTCGCTGAGAGAATGAAGATTATGAAAATAATTTTGGAAGGAAGTCAAGAGTTCGCGACAGAGTATTCAGTTACAGATGAATAAAAACAGTCTTACTCTTACAAATATACAAATATTTTGTATATTTCTATATCTTGTATATATCTTTATGAATATTTTCAAAAATTAGTCGAAAGATATCCTTCTTTATTTAACGAAGTTTTATCTTTGTCTTCTCTCAATCACAGGTCACTGGCATCAAACGCATCAAGACATCTTGTATCCGTGTTCTCGAATCTTGTTCGTGCCGCATTACTCGTCACAACAGTGTCGCTGCATTTGTAATTTGCAAAGCGTGTGGCGGAATAGTACGTTTCTCCTGAAAAGGAGTTTTAAGACTTCAGGCGTGGTTGTTCGATGTTATCGTAATTAATTAAACTTCGGTTAAAGCTTGGTGCTTCTGTGCTTTTCGCTGGTTTAATCTTCCACTTGTTTTTTGGGTAAAGAACTCGAGACAAATGTTACTTTCGAAAAAAGACTCGTTCGTGCGCACAGTCAATTAATCTCCGATTGCTTGGCTCGCGAAACTTCACTTTGACAGTGGATTTTTTACACGTCTCGATAAATTTTCTTGTAAAGCACACGTTAAGGTTTTACGACATACAAATACATTTCGTACGAAAATGATTTGTCACAGCGGGTAAAACAGCATTTGCACATCATTATATTTGTGTATTATAATATTCACGCATTAATTAATTGACATTCGGGTATATTAAACTTTATGGTATTCGGTAAATTTGATACTATGCAAATGAAACGTACACTCTGATGAGAAACACTCAATTACACAAAATAAGGGCATGGAAAAATATTTTTATAGCCGCTATAAATTACGCTATAAATTAAACGACAGAAATACGACCAACAGAAAACTCGTTTAGTTAGTGTAAATTTTTCTTTCTGCAAAGAAGGAAATTCTTACACTCGTGTACTAAATATTCAGTATAATATCTCGATACTAAGTATTCCTTATAATTCTTTACACCTTTCACTTCTGTGAAACGACCTAATCAAGAAGTTTACAACTTGACGGTTTTCATTCAAGCGAACGTCATAATCCTGAATAAGATTTAATAAACGAGGACAAAGAGACCGAAGGCGAATAAAGCAGACAGACTGAAGATGAGGTCAACGACGAATGGCAGGGAAGAATTAGCCTCACTGATTGAGATAATCACGACCACTGTCACGGAGGTCAATGCGGGTTAAAACATTCATCGTCGAGAAACCGCGGTCGTAACTCGCGGTTTTCCATTCTGTCGACAAACGAATCTTAACTGGAATTGTTCGAGCGTGAACGTGCGTGAGTTATCATTCTCTTTTCCTTCATTTTATCCGGTTTTCTTTCACCGAACGGTACATTTTCTCGATTCGTTACAGGCAAATGTTAGATCTCTCGGCAGATTGATCGGCTCGCGAGTTTCAAAGATTCGAGGGGGAAGAATTTTAATTAGTTACCAAGACAGGAAAGCTTCTTAAGGATTCTCAATGGCCTCTCGAAGCACCTTCGAAACTCTTTAAAGCTTCGGGTGTGCAAGGGAATAAAATCAGTTCCTCCGCCTTTTTTCCTGCTCTTTCCCCCGTCCCATTGCTACGGCCAACGAGTAGCTAAATGAGCTGTTCGTTGCGCCTGCCGATCCTATCCTCCCTTAATTCTTTTTCTCAATTACCGGACACCGCGCGGGTAAATAGAAAGTCCCCGCGCCGACGCTTGAAACTTTCCCCAAAGCTCTGCTGACTCTCATTAGACGTAATTACCAGCGACAAACTAACTATCTCTTTCTTGTAATTTATTTTGCTCGACAGCACAATGGGCACTGGGATAAATAATCGCAGATCGAACCGTCATTTTCGAACCTCTTATAATCGATTATTAGACACAACTTGATACTCTATGTGGTTTTATGCGTGCCTAACGTATCAAGTGTTAATTTGTCCAAACTTATACCGTGAACCGGATACGATTTAACAGACGCATCATCTACGTCAAATACTGAAGCTTTATTAAAGATAGAACGTATCTGAAGACCTTTGAGCCTCGAAGAAGTAATATCTACGAATAAAATACGAAATTGTCGCAAGCTCTAGGAAAAGTTATTATCCAGCGTGTTTAGACGCAAGTTCATAGAAAAGTCACGAGACACGATATCGGTAAAATCCTATGATTCCTCACTTTCAGCCCGTATCGTATGTAAAAAAGGAAGAAGATGCTAGGATCGATGGAAGAGCCTCACGCAGACATCGAAACGTGCCAGGAATCACAAAGGAGAAGTAGACAAAAACGTAACATGGAAAAAAGCTAGCGAAGGGACGAAAATGGTGGAAGTCGCTCATCGACAAATTACGCTCTTCAAGTCGGTCCCTCCGTCAGGATCCCTTTTTTCTTTCCAACAGAAGCGATCAACTTCCATTCTTCCAGCATGTCCGACCGTTTTCCTCGTTTTCGAAAACGGCCAGGCCGCGACGGCTCGTTCTACTTGGGCGGAACAGGGGTTAGAAAGCGGCGGAGGGTCGCTGAAGTGGAGTCTCTTGCTTCCCTTGGCAACGGTCACTTGGAAACCCGTCGAAAGAGTGGACATTCCGCGGAGTGGACTTGCCGAGGAACTTTTCACCATACACAAACGGCTTTTCGAGGGTGTGAACGCTGAGAAACGAATTTTCTTCCTGGAAACTCTCGCCGGCAACTGCCCATCGTTACTCTGAGTCGAATTATCGCTCGCTAATCTTTCGTCGCGATAATCTGGCCTTAAATCTGCAGTAAATGAGCCGAGAGAGCTTACGGCAGAGACTTCTAGTTCTTAATGCTCGGCTTCGTTCGTGCTTATGAATCTATAAAAAGAAGTTTGAAGCGGGTTGAGTGGAAAGAGATCGGTGACTGGTTTTGGGCACGCTTCATAGGAATGTAAATTATGTTTGCCAGAGTTATTGATCGTGTTTCCGCTCGCGGTGACGAGACTCTGCCTTAGTAAGCGGATTTTTCAGCACGACGATCCGAATCGATGCAAACGCTTAACGAGCTTTCTTAGGTCTGCAAACGAAATTACGATCGGAGGCTTCTTATTCCAGTCTTTCGCAAAACAAACCGACCAACTTCAGTTTTTCTAAATTTCTCGCGTTCGTCGTCCACGCAATTATTAATCTTCAATTCGATAAATTTCACAGCATATTTTTAGGAATGGTGTTTATTATCATCGATTATTGTCTACTCTCGAACTTTGGGATACGCGTGTATGCGATTTCTAATAAAACTTCTCTTCCTCGATATAATCGCTAACCGATATTAGGAGAATTATTTGCAAAAATAAAGCTCGTGTTAAGCGACCAACTCTTAACTAGCGGTACTCCGCTAAATCATTATCCTTGACTCGACGAAGGTTACAAAAGGACCTCGACTCGAGGCGGGATGTGTTTTTACGCGTTCAGCAATTACGAGTTCCGCATCCGAGGTGTCAATCATGAAAAGAGGATGTTCTCGCGAGGATACGGTGAAAATACGGCCAACGGAGAAAGAGGAAGCGCAGTGCAGAAAAGGCTTCCTTCCAATTTACGGCCGCGCCGGATACGTGAGTAATTGCAAGACAGTGAAACAAAAGGTCGCGGCTAAACAAAAGATTGACCCCTGACTGCCTTGTCACGACAGTTTCCCTTCACGTGCTTACGTACGATGTATGATTGCGTGCCTGTTGACTCTTACGGCAAGAGAAAAGGCGAATCAGTTTGCACTATTCGCGTGGCCGACGTTCACTTCCTATCATCGCGACTACTATAATTTTTCTTGATAACACTGGGGGGTGCAATGAGACTCGCTGTGCAGCGAGGGATCTCAGAACGATAAGTTTTCCTAGAGAATGTAATTTCCTGCTTTTGTTAATTAAGAAATGTAAATCAACGCACTATGGATGAACCATTCGTTGATCTTTGAAGACGTACGAAGAGGAACATTTACCATTGTTGTTGTTTATAATAGTTAATCGTATATACAGGATGGTTGGTAACTGGTGGTGATTGTACGCGAAAAAAGAAGTCGAAAATGTAGAATAAAAAAATAGAATAAAAAAAAATATAGAATAAAAAAGTCGGATAGTAAGTTAATAGGTAGGAAAACACTTCGGTCAAATTGGAAGTGTTTATCGACATAACGTCGATCGAGACAATGATCTACAGTGAGATTCGTTACAACGAGACGTGATGAAAATTCAGTCGATTTTCTCGAAAACAAAGCCTCGAACGAAAAATTTTTATTCTATATTTTTCCGCTTGTACCACCAGTTACCAACCACCCTGTATAAACCGGGGTGCATTCGGCAAAAATTATATTAAGATTTAAAACTCGATCTCATGGATCAAGTGCAATGAAAAAGGGACTTTATAATTAAAAAGTGAAATTAGAAAAGAAGCTGGTTTTGCTTGAAATGTTTTTATATGTCCTGACACGTTTAGGTGTGTATTCTTTAATCTTAAGTTCATAATTTGCAACAGCGCGTCTACGGGAAGATTTTTAAATAAAGGGCCAGTTAATTCAGAGACGCGGAACAATGCGTTCGAGAGCTGCTGATGGACGCAGATTTGTTACCACGGCAAGATAAACGAAATGGGGTTGCCTTCCGGTGCAACCTCCCCTTTCTGTTCCTTTTTCGCCTTCGTTCGAAGGGACGAAGAAACAATGAATCACGAGAACAACGCCCAATATACGCCTCATTTACGATAACGGTGTCTCGCTGAAAGACACGAATTGATAAAACCGGCTTGTAGAAACAATACACGGAAATATGCATCGAAAGAAATACACGTTTCTTTAAAGAAGTATCGTTCTTAATAGGAAACCTAGTTACAAAAGCCAACTGTGTAAACCTAACTGCAAGATGATCTCTCTTCTCGAACTTTTTCAAACGAAATACACCCTTGCAAAGCATCCTTCAAACAAAATATATAAAAGAACCTACTTAAAAGATCAATTTGTACAAATTTACTCTCAACGTAAGTACTCTACCTCTGCAACCTCCCTTTAACACCAAATTCGTTCGAACAGACTTCGAGTCACAAACAGATCCGTGCACTACAACCAAGCAAAATAAAACATTTCCCCTATCCTTTCGAATGATCCCATCAACCGATGAAATTGCATATTACATTGACAAATTATGTGTTCCAGATACGATAGCCATTCGTTACATAATTTCTTCTTGCAGCTACTTCCGCTGCAGAGAAGCAGAACAAGATCCAGAGGATCTGGCACGAGCGGAACACCCACATACCCGATGGGCACACGTCTTATTTACGATAATTGCCTTTCATCTAACTAACAGGCGGCCTTCCGAGTCGCGGAATCCGCTTGTTCTCGACCTGGACCGGCTCCGGGTAACAACCAGCTACTCTCGCAGATATTAACCCGTTCTGGTAGCTAGACTCGGTGCTTGCCTCGAAGCGCTTTCTCGATTTACGGCCTTATCGAACAGAGATTTCTTGCGCTAGCCAGAGATTCATCCTAGAGTAGCAGCGCGGAAAATCGCGTAACGAAGCCTCTTCTTGACGCTAGTCGATCGTCCCTGTTATCCGCTTTGATCGTCGATCGTCTGTCCGCAATGGCCAGCACCGGGTTATTAATCACGGAACCCTTGATGCTTTTTCCACGATCGTCGTTTTTGTTTCCCCATGGCGACGCCGAGATATTTGTTTACTTACCGATATTTATTTTATCGTCCAGGTGATTGAAGTATGACTCGTGGTTGCTCCTATATTTTACACGAGCTTCTACCATCCAATCTTAATCACCTTCAGAAACTTTCAACGACTCATCCTTCCAAGCACTGAATCGCATACGCAAACTTTCAAAGCGATCGTGGTTTTAGCTCTTCAACGTACTCGGCTCGGGTATGTAATATATCCTTTGGAATATATCTCACTGCAAATCGACCAAACTGCAAACGATCTATGCGCATACGCGAGCATGTACGTTATACGGCCAACTTACACGTACAGCAAGATAGAATAGATGCTTTCAATTTTCGCGGCAATTTTGTACAAACGAAGTACACGTACGTACAAGCGGCGACCTGTGCGATAAAGAATGGAATATTCTATAAAAGTCTTTTTCATATCTTTAGCAGAGTCTCCTCTGTTAAACCTTCTATTATAGTAAGGTGAATTTGACCATCGCAGGCGAAGTATAGATAAACGGATCGTGAAGACGGTTGCTACGAGATATAAATACTTGCTTGAATATTTCTTGTCAAGTAAAGGAGGTTAGCTATCGGATAAGAGAGGCGTGATTAACGTCACGGCGGGACTCGATGGTTTCGTCACGTGCGACATCGATGAAAGTATAGCACCCAAGTGGCCTAGGCATTAATGGATTTTCATTTTTTCTTTTTTCTTTTTTCTTTTTCGAAATTAGCCGCGCCTTGTATCGATCAAACGGCGGCCACTGCCGACTAGCATCGTAATCGATGTTGCAGCCAACGAGCCGTGAAAGTGTCTGCCATGGAAGAAATCTCTCGCGGCTTCCATGCGAATTTTGTAGTACGGCAAGCCTGCTTTCCAGCGCTCGTTCCATTTTCCCTGGCGAGGCTATTGTTGCATCCTTTCAGAAGTTACTTCTATTCACGTCGTAAATGCTTGTCCACGGTCCAGTTTCATCATTTGACTTTAACATATACAAATCTTCTTTGCATTTTATATTTTACGGGGCAGAGATCACCGACAGACTTTATAAAATTACGTACTTCGAGAATTGGATTAATTGCGATTACCTATGATCCAAACCCACTGCGGATTGAGTCGTTAAATTTTGATGCCTCCATTCCGCTCTTCTTTCGATAGACAAGGAATTTTTATGTACCAACGTATTTTTTATGTATCGAGAGGAACTACAGCGTGAAATTGGAACGAGAAATCGCGCGTATTAACGGCGATCCTCTTATCAAAATTAATACAAGAATTAACAACTGAGAATTGATAGACGAATACGAAGAAAGAAGATCGAACTATCAACTAGCTTCTTCTCTCCCATAATTAACGTGTACGAGTATCTAAAGTGCCTGAAAGACACGATCCTCTCTACACAAGAATGAATTTACAAAATCTCATACTGGAACTGGAATTAGCTTCGAAGCCAAAGTAAGAAACATCTATTGGGAATAACAAAGGGTCGATCGAAATGATCGAACGATACCAGCATTTAGCACGGTGATCCTTAATGACCCGCCTTAAACGCCAGCAGTTGGGATTCGACGAAAGATCGCTGGAGATTTCCAAGTATGCGGGCAAATCGATAGATACCGTATCGAAGTTGACCATGCGCGAAAGACTGAAATCCGTTATGGCCTAATGATCGTTGAACGATGGCCGTCCCAAGGGAGAATCACAAAGGGAAGCTGTTGGATGGCTTTATAAACGATTTCACTGACGCCGCATGGCATAGATGACGAATGTGACATGACGAAGCTCAGCAGAGTCGCTTGTTATCGTTAAGAGTCATTGTGTCAGAGGGGAACGCTAAAAGTGAATAATACTATCTTTTCGCTTGGCGTAAAGCAAATACGATTGTTCGCATTTCGAGAATTTTTTGTAATAAAAAGTAATTTTATTAAGAGAAGTTGCGTTCGTGAAATTGCTTTCTGGTTACCAGAGGGTCGGCTTAAATTACAAAGAAGATAACCATAACCGAGAAAAACGTAGTCAGAAGATTATGTATGAGTCACTCCGCGGCCAAACTGATGAGAAACCGTTAAACAAAAACCAAAAGAGAACATCGACTACAAGCATGAAAAACATATTCTCCGCATAAAACTCCGAACGTTTAAAAACATTGCACCTAAAACCTCATCCGCGTGAAGCCGGCAATTATCGTCCATCAGCGATCTCACCTCTTATGCCGGTCCAATCAGACCCACATCTCCAGCAGCATGTAAAACGTCTGCCTTCATCCTTCGTACTTACTCGCGATAATCGAGCGAGCCGTGTCCTTTCGATAAAAAACCACGCCAGTAGAGACACCCTGCGAGCCACGCCGCTATTCCAACTAACGACTCGCTCCGTGGATAATAAGCATCCTGGCGCCGGCGAGGAAAACGGTCCCAAGGATCATAAAGGATCGTTTCGACACGCGTGAACCGAGGATATCGCGTGACGATTCTCGTGTACGGACCGTGAAAAGAAACCCCGGAGACGTTTCCACGGCGGCACGAAGCGGAACCAGCCAGGAATGAACAGTCTGGCCTGCGGGCGTAATTAAACTTGTCGCTTAAAAATGAGTAGCCGCGAAGGAGGCGCCGTAAACAGCCGACTTTCGGAGAGTGCAACACGGTGAAGCCGGTAATTAACGTTCAGCCCGATGACTGGCTGAAGCGAGAGAGGGCAACGAACACCGCAGAACAGGAGGAAATTCCTCCGCCTCCTTCCTCTTCTCTTCCCGCCGAGATTTTATCCTCGAGTGGCTCGCTTACGAAGAACAGAGCGGAAAGGTCGAAAGCGTAGAAAAGAAAGACGCCAGGTGACAATGTTGTGGAGTATGGGAACGTAATTTGCTGGTATCGTGGTTAAGGAATGGAAAGCGAGGGTACTCAAAGTTTGGTCGAACCGCGAATAAAAGATCTTTGACGAAGAGGTTTTTGTCTTGTGAGATGACGAGGAATGAGTTTCATGGCTGTGGAATTCAAAGTGATTAATTAACGGAGAGAGGATGTAGTTTGGTGAAATCGTGGTTGCTTGAAAATAAAATAACAATGCTTAACGGTACTTTCGTCTCGGATCCGATAAAGACAGAAGTCTAAAATCTTGGTGTACCAAATGTAAAAGATGGAAATAGGAAGTTCTAAAACTTTGAATCATGCACAAACTCTAAAACGCACAGGTCGGTTTATAATTCTATCGTGTGATTCCCGTACCTGGTCGTAAGTTGTAGAAAATTTTATTAGCGCTCTTAGTAGCTGTAACAGGGCTGAAAGGAAGAGAATGGGGGATCGAGTCGACTATGAGAGTAAAAAGGGGAAATGTCTCTTTAATCTTTTTCGATTTCCTATCGAGAAATTCCTTCCTGGTTGAAGAAAAGATAAAGAAGAAGATAAGGAAGATGGAAGGAAGGAGGCAACGCGGTGACCTCTTCCGCCGATAGGATCTAAATTAAATGGTTAATTAATTGGCGGGATGTGGTGAGCAATTAATTACCTTATTTCGCTGCAATGGAATTGGCCTGCGGTGACAGTCTGATGAGAATTATTACGCCATTAGGTCAGAGAAATGAGTCAACGTTTCTGAATCCTAAACTCTAGACAAATAACATTTTCATTCCGCTCGAAATTAGACCTCCGACTTGTACTTGCAAATTTCTCATTTCGCGGGATTCATTCAGACAGACGGAATAATGATTCGATTTGTTCCTCGGTAACTTTTCTCGATATGAATATTAAAAGGTAATTGCAATAAACTAAATTGAAAATCGCCACTTTGTCGCTTTTCACAATCCTCTTGGTCAAATTTTTCATCAAATATTCTTCATAAAATCGTTGAACGCGTTGAAAGCTATTGCAACGTTTACAGAAAATCTACAGATACGCGAGTTAATCCTTTTGCTAATATCGTAAAAGATAGTTAACCCTGCTGTTGTCTTCGATAGATTTGATTAAAATACAGATAGCTTTCAAACGTTTGATTCTTAGTATTCCACATAATACAATCACCTTTTGGCTGTTCTACGCTTTTTGTAAATACAGTAGCACAGTGAAAGAAGAGAAGAAGATATCTGATGACATTTATGACTATTGCGACATTTACAGAAAATCTACAGATACGCGAGTTAATCCTTTTGCTAATATCGTAGAAGATAGCTAACCCTGCTGTTGTCTTCGATAGATTTGATTAAAATACAGATAGCTTTTAAACGTTTGATTCTCAGTATTCCACATAATACAATCATCTTTTGGATGCTCTGCGCTTTTTATAAATACAGTAGCACAGTGAAAGAAGAGAAGAAGATATCTGATGACATTTATGACTATTGCGACATTTACAGAAAATCTACAGATACGCGAATTAATCCTTTTGCTAATATCGTAAAAGATAGTTAACCCTGCTGTTGTCTTCGATAGATTTGATTAAAATACAGATAGCTTTTAAACGTTTGATTCTCAGTATTCCACATAATACAATCACCTTTTGGCTGTTCTGCGCTTTTTGTAAATACAGTAGCACAGTGAAAGAAGAGAAGATATCCGATGAGATACGAAGAAAAAGGCAGAAGAACAGCGGAATAAATAATCAACTTTCAAAATACCTCACGCGAATTCCAACAAAGATATCGCAACTTCTAACACTATTCGATTCAATTGTGATCTTCTTTCCCATCGCCACGGCAAACAGATTAGCGAATGCTCTTAACGACATCAAAGGAATAAAGAGGCGGACAGGAGAGCACATCACTTTCGTGACGAGGGGCGTGGTTAAATGAAAGAATAGAGTTCGCATGGTGCTGGATTCGGGAGTAAAAAGGATGAACGTCCCATCTCGCGGGAAGTACTTAACGAAATCCTCTCATCCGCGTGGCCATCTTCCAAAGTTGATCCCTCTTCCCGACCTCGAGTTTTCCTCGTAAAACAGCTTTAATTGCGGACATTCTCGGAAGAAAACCACCACTCTGTGGGAGATTATTTTTAATGGTGGAATCGGACTTTGCGCGAATGGAACGGAAAATATTACAGGCCCTTTCCACTGGACGCTTCGTAGAAGTGGTATTAAAGGTCGAAACTTAAGTTTCAAGGTCTTAAGATTGGGGCTGCTCGATGAATATCGCGGAGAACGTTTTTAAGTAGATACGACCGTCAGTGGTCAGACACGAGTTATTAACGGTGTCCCTGTGAATTTGCGACAGAAAGAAGAAATTTAAAGAAACGTGTATCGAACATTAAACGAGCAAAAGTAACTTCGTATTCTTACTGTAAATTTTATACAAATTTTATATCTGTTTATTTTAATCAATTCCGGTATCGTTAGTCTCCAATGACCACCATTGCATAAATAAAAAAATCTGGTGTCTGTATCAACTCATCGAGCGATAAAGAAAAGAAAAATTCGAAAGATACCGGCGGTAGATCTATTCGCAAAATATATTCCAACAATATTAAAGATCGCAAATCTTCCTACATTTATTTACACGATATCGATCGATTCTCTTCAGGTAGAAAATATATTACGAACCACGAAGAAAATAATATACCGCTATTCCTTTTAAAAGCTATAGAGTTTCCTTTTAGAAGCTATTATAACGATTTATTAATGCGATCCACGGGATATCATATTTTTTCTTTACCTTGGTCGGATCTCGGTCGTATCGCGGAACATCCGTGCGTTCGCCTCGCGAAATCTTCCCTTGCCAGTAAATCACGATCCGATGCAAGAATACCGCTGGCTCGTATGACCGTCATTATTTACGCATCCTGCTACGAACAGAACGAGGGTTCGCCCGTTGCACCCCTCTGCAACCCCATAACATCGCCCCGAGAAATCCCTTCCCAGACCCATTTTGCGTCTTAGGGATTACGGCCTCTCGTCCATGCTCCTCGCCCTTAAAATTCGATGAGTTTGTTTTTCACACATGTCCAAGGACATGTTCGTCGTTATTCCAATCGCCTTAAGAACCTCCTGCCTTTTATGGACTAACCTGGATTTTCATATTTCCAAGGGTGAATTGTGTATTTTTAAGAGAATATTTTGACACTTTGCCGCTATGTTAAGCATCCGGCTGAGAAGGTTTTGGAAGTTATGTAAATAAGTTGAAGTGATGGGTATTTTATGCATTCGGTTATTTATGGTTATACTCGAATGAATTTGGATTGCAAAACTCCAACACACCTTCACCGAAATCGCTGCAAAATATTCTAATTAATTTAGCGTCGCGAAGTGACTTTTTTCTATTCGTTCATATTCGTTTGTCCTCGTGCAAAGATCGTAGAATTACTCCACAGTCGATCATTAAGGAAAATTAAGCGAAGATGCGAGCAGAGGTGCGATACGACGAAGATTTTCTACCTTTTCTGTTTAGTTATCCTTTATTGTTTATTTGTTGTGAAAGCAACAATGAAGTCTATAGTTTGGCAAAAACACGCAACGTATCGAGTTCCGCGATGAGAGAAACACGCAGAATTACGAGTATCATGATGTACGTGACGGAATAGAAGAGATCGAGTTTATAAATTGCACTTAATAGCTCTTCCATCAATGGCAATTTCGCCGTAATAGAATGTTATTAATTCGAACGTCACTGGACGTAAGACTACTTAATCGAATTCCCGGTTCTACGTGTAATAGCAATAACAGCGTAATGCAACTTTAACGACGCACGGCTCGATTTGTCTTTACGTTTCCGTAGTAATTGTGGGAACGACTTCTTCGAACGAACGTTACACCACTTACAACTTTCGATTTCGAAGAACTACAAAACTTAAACATAGTTATTCCAGCCTGTAGCCTTTCTAAAACTATAAAACAAATTTTCTTGCAGCGTGGATATTGTACGTTTTCATTGATCGCACGCCTACTGCGCGGTACGAAACGAAGAACGTTGCAAATTTAATATGCGTTACGAACCTGCGCCCGTGCGATGCAGCGTTATAAATCTGTGATAAATTGGAATTGGAATTTTGGAATTTAGTTTCGAAAAAATTCGGGACACGTTCGAAGAAACGAAAAGTAACGTAACAGGTGCACGTTAACTGATTTCATGAGTCTGACGGGGTTTAACGAAGAACATAATAATACGAGGAAGAGAAGAACTTGTTGTCCGCGCGAAGATATAACCATTTAAAAAATAGATGACACGTTTATAGAGTTTTTTAAGAATCAAAAATATAACCAACGTTGCGATGTTGCTAATCGATATTTTTGAAACATTCAGGGGAATAATAAGGATATAAATTTAATAAATTATACATTTAAGAATGGGCAAGAACAGAATTGATTATCAGCGTATGGAATACTGAAATTACTCCATCGTAACGCATGAAAAATATAACTTATCGCGCGATACTGAACAGTCGATTAATAATAAATCTACTCGATAAATATTCCATTTAATCGCGCATCCTTCTACCATCTTCGTAATTACAAGCTCGCGAAATGATTTAAAAGTTGATCCAACGCCGCGTAAAATTGTACACTGTTCAGAGATAAAAGTGACTAACTTTCTCTTTTCGCGTTCGATGAGCTGCCACTCGCGTATATTCTCTCGAGCGAAGAAAGCTTAAAATAACTGATGATAGCACGAAGCGGAAGTAACGAAAATAAGGAAAAGGAGGAAGCCGAGCTCGCGCACGCAACTCGAAGAAAAGGGCGACAGGATGCGAAGGATGTTTCTCTTCGGCGAACGAATCATCCCCGGCTTTTCTCCACCGAATGCTTTTCCAAGCTATCTTCCGTGGTCGTGTTTTAACGAAGCCTTCGCTCTTTGCCAGAAAGGAAAAAGAAGTAACTTTCTTTAGAGCCGTGGTCTTGTTATCCACGCAGTTTACGTAATTACAGGCCGGTTTCGCCGGAGAGAAGAGTCTGCTTTGTTTAATCCCTACGGCAGAGGCAGAAGGATGACTGTTTATCTATTCGAAAAGAAAAGCTTCGCGCGAACGGGAATCGAGAAAAGGCGTTTGACGAGGTCGCCACAAAGGTGTTTCACAGTTGGAAAGTTTCTCTCCTTTTCGGGCGAGTTTCTTCGCTACGGTCGTGTCAGCTTATTTTCACTTTGTACAATAGAATCTGACGAGAAATTATTCCGATAGAATAGTAATTGTCGGTGTGACAGTGGTAGACGCGCACGTCCGTGTGTTTTCGCTGGAAGAAACGCGATTGCAATTGTCGATCACGAAGAAGAGCGGAAGTGGAAAAGGATCGGTGCCAGCGACATACACGGACAGCGTCGCGTGACTGATAGTGAGATACTATTCAGGTAATTTATGAATTATGAGCCGAGATATAATTCAATGTGAGTTTTCTCTATGTGTCTTTGTCTTATAACGTAAAATGTAACGACTTGTCGAAGAATCATGGGTCTCGTAAGGAGAGCGATACACGCGACGAAACTTTAATTTTTAAAAACTGTGAATGACATTCAATCCCGATATAGAAGTTTATACGTTTCCGAATATTAAAATATCTTCTCATACGTAGTCATGAAAGCTTGAAGATAATTTTTTGACTACCCGATTAACTTGAACTATAACAATACGAATAGCTTCCTTCGCTTTAAACATCGCTTTAAACATCAGAACGATCAAGTTTTAACGCGCATTTAAATATACTCTATACGTATAAATGATTATAATTAGAGTAGTACAATAATCATAAAATTTCATCCGAACAAAAGTCAACGTTAATTTTATGACAAGCGCTACTATCTTTCGGTTTCACTGTTATCCAAATAAATCTGTATCTGTATCTGTAGCGTTAAAACCAACAATTCTCAGGTTTTTCTAACTGCCACGAATAAAGGAAGAGAGGATCGACTGGCGATCGATGAAAAATCAAACGAACGTCCTGACGACGATTCGCGTTAATTGCCACGGTTCAGCCCCGAAAACCATACAGATCCAGCACACCTATATTTCGAGGGAGCCGCGTAACAGACAAAATCCGGTCGCATGGCGGCACCGTGCAAATAAAAAATCGCGTCGGCCATGTTCGATTCGCGTGGCCGGTGTGCGTTTAACGATCGGCACTGTATCATCGCTCCCCGGCAATATCATTAAGAATTTCGATGCGAAAAACGCAGCCATAATCTGTGCGGCGAACGCAGCTGGCTTTTGGCGTAACGACATCACGACACCAGGTGTCCGTGTCCGGCGAATAACCCGTTTAAATTGCTCGTATGAAATAGCGCGCGACGCACGCGTCCCTCCGTTTGCCAAAATGACGAAGAAACGAGGGGAAAAAATAGTGCGCGACGCTGTTGCTGCGTCGCGAATCCGCACACTCGCACTCAAACGGCGAATTTTTAAATATAATAGCAAAGTGGACCGCGTGATTCGTACAGATTTGCTGTTACGAATTATTCGAACACTTACCTATGGAAAATTGTTGAGTTTATATTATATTTGTTACATAAAACATCTTGAGGAAATTAGGGTGAACCTTTGATGAAAAGTGTTTACAAGAGTTTAAATACTTTCCCGAGCTTGGCGATCAAAATCCTATTCCTGAGGTCTGGCGTGCTGACCGAAAGGAATCAGTTAAATTATCAAATAATTATCGCTTTCACGAGTATTAGAACGAAGGATGCATCACGCGAGACAGGAGAAACCCAAGGTAACGGACTAGTCGCTCGCACAGACCTTGAGAATTCGCGAATCGATGACGAGTGAATTTGCTATCGAAGCGCAGGAAGAAACTTCGAATTCTTCGTTAATTCTAACAATTATAATTCTATCTAGAATCTAGAATTCTAGAATTATTAGATATAATATAGATATATAGAATAAAATTAGAAGACGAAGTGTAGTAAAAGTGCGTATGGAAAATCTGAAATAGCAGGGATATAGCTCACGTTTTAAGAGAGGTGAGAGATGGTGAAAGGGAGAAAGGTGTCGATCGAGCAACGTCTACCTGCCTATTTATTTGTCTATCGGCGAGATAGAGGGTGAAACGGACAAACGGGGATGGAAAGACAGGAGTACACAGGACCAGCAAAAGCTCGGGTAAAAGGGAGAAAATGAAAAGAGTACGCGTCTGAGTGGACAGACGCTGGACGAATTCGATCTTTTTTTTTTCCCTCTACCTCTGCGGACCTCCTCTTTGATCGAATGGACATATAGGAGTGCTTCTGATAATTAAAGTATTGTGCGGAGAGTGTAGATAAACTATAGATCGAACGATCAGGGAAAAGTGTGGCTGAAAGGGAAAATGAGTGGTTTCGACATGGGCATTCGAAAAGTGATAGTTTCAACCCTTATCGGTCGCTAGCTTTTCATACGTGATTCTCACTGGGTTGTAGCTGGTTTCGGTAAATATGCGACAAATCTTCGGTGTTATAAAAATAACATTTCTGTTAGAAACGATTTATTTTTTGAAGGTGTAATACAAACATACGAGTTTCAATCAATTATTTGTAAGTTTCTAACGTATGATATTTTTTGAAATAATCTCCAACATGAAGGAATGGTTTTCAGGACAAGTTCACTCGTTGTCGCCTGCCACGTGACGTGCAACCGCAGCGACAAAGTACTGTTGTCACGTGAGAGGTGACTTACGACCGGTAAGGGTTAATTCTCAAATGTCACAGCGACTGATCTACGGACATTCGTGACATTAACGTTTCGTTAAAATATTACCAAATTATATTCAGAGATAATCAACGTAAAGATAATCAATTTTACACAAAATTCTACCCATCCATCGTCGTCAGCCGTAGCTTCTTTTCTTTTTTAAAACTCCTCCGAAGATCGACACTTCCACCCCTAGGATAGCTCCGACTGGCAAAGAGATCAAAGAGCGGAAAGCGCCAGAGGGAGAAAAAGCGGGAGAAACGAAGGATGCGAGGGAACAGACATCGGATTCCGTAAGCAAACAGGACAGATAGGTAAGTAGATAAATGGAGACATAAACAAAGAGAGAATAATAGATGTGGGAGGATGTAGGAAGAGAGCGGAGAAAGGCGGAAAAAGAGAGATCGGTCACGCGACGAAGGGAAGGAAAAAGAGGTAGCCTGAATGGGATTCGGCGGATCCGTTCAAACCTATCCTGGAAATAATACCCTTTGTGCATTGTGACCAGTCTCGTTAGTTACCTAACGCTGTCGTGCGCTCGCGCGCTCGCTCGTATCACCCTGCCAATTCTCATTAACGTCAGACGGTAAAAATAAAAGAGGGCAGGCCGTCAGTGACGAGGCGTGACGCGACGTGCTGGCACGTGAAAATTTCGGAACCGACGGGAACGCGTTTGGAACACGGCCGAATTAATAGTGAAATCTCCACCAACTGGGATCGACCTCGTCGTTCGAACGAACGAGAGAAAACCGGGACCAAACCGATGGGATGGGGTCGCGGGAAATCGATCTCGGCAACGAGTTGATTTACCCTCGGAACTTCGTGTCTGCGATGTTTTTCGGGGGATTTAATGGTTGATACGCTGATACCTGCCGTAAGATAATTTAATAACAGCTACATGCGATAGTTTAGCGGTTTATTTGTTACGGCGTTCCGCTGGATCGTGGCAAACGATACCGAGAGGTAAACTAAATTTTCATGTCGTGTGGTAGAAGAGTGACACAACGATGGGAATGTACACGCTCATTCGTATATATTACGGCATATTTTGAATTTATATAAGACGCGATAATTGGTAGAAATTACTAGGGGAACGATTGATCGATCAAAATATCGTGTTCACGCGAAATAAGGACGTAGCAAGTTGTGAAAGCTATTTGAAAGAGTTACCGGAGGAATATGATAAGTTAAGAATTACACGTTGGGTGTAATTGTTTCCGCAATCACTTTCCGAAGGGTTTCCGATTTTAGTTTAATAAAGCAATCTTCGAATGTAAATGTAACAACAATTATATAAAAACAACTGAATCAATTAAAAATAATTAAATCTGCAAATTAACGAAATCCTCCCGTAATAAATCATTCGTTACAAATTTCTGGCTGGTACACACGAATTCGTGTGCTAAGCTCTGCAAGGGACACAGCTAATGAAAATCGTCTAGTCAGCACGGGTCTCTTCCTGCCTCTTTTCTAAAATTGCCCCGATGAGCGTTATAAACGACACGGGTCGCGCATCTAACGCATCTTATCGAACAGATGAACGTATTCCATGGAGGAAAGGTGAGCCGACGAGTACCGAGACACTTTACGGCATCGTAAAATTCTTTAACGATTGCCGTGCGGGGAATCGACGTTAAAGAGCTCCGTAAAAGATCGTAATAGACAACGGAAGAGAGAAAGGAAGATAAAAGTACGAGAGAGGAACGCAGAAAATATCCTCGAAATGTCCTTTTAATATCGCCTTAGTGGCATTTTTTCGAGCTCGCGTGGAACGATCGAAACGATCCGACCATTTTGGCTGCTTCCACGAAAATACCAAAGATGTTCTCCAATTTTCACGTGAAAGGAACCCCGCGTTGTTTACGAAACGGTTGCAGGATCACGGAATTCGCTCGTTTACGGCGCGTTGAACGCGTTTCAAGCTGCGTCGGCGTCGGCGTCGGTCGTTCTATCTTCTTGACAGACAGAACTCGCAGGGTGTGACGTCTTGTTTCGGTCGCGTGAGTCCAGCCACTCAAGGGTGGAACCGTAGAATTGTATAAACGAAGCTACGAGCCGACTGACGCTTTATTCTTCGTGAATTTTCGCGCGAGGGTGAGCGTGCGTGGTCAGGAAATCGAATTATTCTATTACTGTTCTGTTTGCTTTGATTGTTCGGCGATTTAGATTGGTTTTTTTAGGCAGCTTTCAGCCTTGCTTAATGCGAGGTGTGACTAACGTACGTAAATATCCCAACCTTGAAGCTAAAGAAGAATAAAGCTCAGACGGTTAAACGTTCGCTTCGAACGAGTTTAAACCTACTACTCAGCTGGTCGAAAGACCCAGGTATCTCCTATATATAAGTAACTAAAGAAAACAAGTAGGAATATAATACCTTGTCGTTAGTATGGTGTTATAGAGTGAACGATTCGGAAGATTTAATCTCATTCAAAATGAAGCGCAATCAAGAATTGTTGAAGTGGTTGACACTTCTAAGAAAACTCTACATCTGTTCTGCTTAGTTTTCTCAATTCCTAAAGCCGTCGACAGGCCATAGACAAAAGACAGCCACGTGGAAACCATAGACAATAGACAGGCAACGATGCTAGCGTGCGGACCTGGACCAGCTCAAACCCTATTCGTACTTGTACATACACTTCTTCGTTAAATATACTTTTCTGTCTTGCAATTTATCCACGCGTTCCTCTATCCATATGACCAATAACCACAGCAAGAATGAAAAGAAAAATTAGAATTTTGAAAATCTACCGCCAATTAACGACCAGAATAATCCTAATACTCGTAAAGAAAGGAAAGACACCTCTAACCAACACGTCTATGAAAGGCCGAAAGACTGAAAATCGTTCTGCTCTTGCTTTTCAAAACAAGACCATAATTTACAAAATTTACTGCCAACCAACGATCGATATAATCTTCCATACTACCAATAAAAGACAACCCTAACGAACACGACGAAGCACCAGGAGACTGAAAAACCACCCTCTACCGCTTCTTTTCAACAGCCGAACTCGTCCGTAACAGGAACGGTTTCTCCAAACAGAAGCATAAAGCGTGCGTCATTAAACGCGATTCGACGACGTTCTACTCATTCAGTATCGTCGCGTGATTGACACGCATGGGGTCGAACACGCATAACGGAAAGGGTAGAGGCAGCAACGGAAAAGACGAGACGGAGGGAGCGCGGCTGGGCGATCGGCAGACGCGTACGATGAGTTATCGATTTCGGTTTCGATTGTCCGCTAACCCTCGTGGCCGGCGTTGCTCTCGGTTTTGTTGCCACCCCCGCGTGTTTCGGCGCAACCAGAGTCACCGTCGCAGCTATCAATAGCCTGCCCGGTGTCTTGTTGATGAATTCTCTCTCTGGTAACGCTCGATGGCTCACGCTCTGTCTGCTTATCGATACGTCTCAAGTTGCGCGGAAAAATCGCTCCGCGTGCGCTTTGGTTCGCGTCAATGTACGCTGAAATTATGCTAATCAACCCCGAGATGAATATTACGACGCCACGATGTCTGTTCCATAGCTGACGGCGATGATGTTCGGTGCGTTGGTACAATGGAACGAAGTTGACGCAATATGTATAGATAAAAGGCGGCGAACGAAATATGAAATTGTAATAAAATTATGATATAAATTTGTAATAACGTACCGCGTAAATTTTTATTCCCAGAAGGAATCGTTCGGAATTTCCGTGGCTTTCCGTAGAGAATTCTTAAGATAACTGCAACGCCGTAATTTCCAATCTGGCAAGGATAGAATCTGCTCGTGAAATTCCATCGACGACGCTTCGACATTCCAATTGTCAATCGTTCTACTATCGTTTGCAGAACTCTCGGCGCGAATTTATTTATTAATCTCGCGCGCGACGTAATTAAAATGTGTTCTAGTCCCGGTCGATTGTAACTGCAGAGAGCGATAAAATTCATATTTTACGCGTGTAATTGCGTCGTTTAATCGCGATAATAAATAACGAGCGGCGTATTTCAGGCTGACACTCGAAAATGTCCATGCATGCGAAACCTTCTCTGCGCTCTTCTTTCGCCCCCTCCCTCCCTCCCTCTCTCTCTCTCTCTCTCTCTCTCTCTCTCTCTCTCTCTTTCCCTTTCTCTAAATGGATCGCGGATGGTTATAAATACACGAAATGATTTAGCGATATTACAATCGCTTTTGCGCAGGTAATCAATTTCGATTCAACTTCTTGCTCTCCTTCTTCCTTCACTTGCGACGCCAGTGCCGCGTTTTCCGTTAATGAATTCGCTACCAACGATCAGATATCCGCGTACCCGTTGGCAATGAATCGTTTCGTGAGCTCTTCCACGCATACACATACACACATTGTGCACACAGACACGCGTGTACCGGCTCGTTTTCAACAACGATACCGGTCCTTACCGTTACTCCACACAGCGACCGATTAATCACGGATTATTCTTCGATTAGAGCTGATCCTCTCGATTAGTCGAAATTCTACTAATTACTCATTTACATAGTAAATGCAGTGCTCGCGTGCTTCGTAGGAATTACTCGCAGCTGGGGACTAAATCTCTAAGGAGTTTGCAGCCAGTACAGCATCGACAATCTCAGACGAGTACGACGTAATCGGAGTATCATTGAAATAAGCTGAATCGGCGCGTTTGTTCGATAGTAGGTTGCGAGCATTCAAATTGATTTTTTCTTCTCACTTGGCCTTTCTCTTTGACGGTAATTCTGTAATACGAGTCGTTAGATCCAAGCACCGAATCTTTCGATTCGCGATCATTAAACGCGTGTAAATGCTTCCGACAGGATTAATCTTTACTGGTACCGAGAAAAAGATACGATTACGTACGCTCGTTGAACATTGACGTTGGCTTCCATTCCAGATAAAAACATAATTATTTTAGTTCCATATAGTTCTATATTTTTACGTACGATACTTATGTGTTCTTCGTATATCGCTGACAAAAATCATTGAACACACACAGCTGGGAAATTGAATTCTGAATATTTCTTGAACATACTTTGATAGAAAGTTGCGAGACGCCCGGTTGGAGTTCCGTGTTAAATTGATTCAAGTAGCGTGCGAGATTTGACGATCGAAACGTCTCGATTACGCGTAATGCGAAACGAATATGTCAAATTGTAAAGTATAAATAGGGACGCGATTGGTTTTTTACGCAATTCAGCGCCGGGATAAAAATCCTTCTACACGAAACAGCCATTAGACAGAATACAATTTTTAGCTGGAGTATTGGCCAATGCCGAGGGTTAATTTAGTTTTCATGCTGCGGAGTTGCGAATGCTTCCAGGCCATTAATTCTTTAATGGTCACGCCGGTGGTAATAATTGCGTATGGAAATTTGTTGTGTCAGCGTTCCACCACCGTCGCGAATATCGTATTACGCTAATTTTCATTTTATTAAAAGCCTCTCTTTCATTTCTTCTCAATTAATATCATACTCGTTTAATACAGGGGGCTCGTGGCCGCTTATACGAATACCTTAATACGCATAAGCGAAATTTACGATACGATTATCGATATTGAGAAGCGTACTTTTCTAAGAAAATTATTAATCGCGTAAAGCACAGATAATTTTATAACGTAAAGAGATTACCGAGGAGAGCACAGTTCGTTTCCTCGCTTACTTCGCCATCTTAACTTCAATGTACTCGCGTTAAAAGACATACCTGAAACAGAAAAAGACACATTTCCTTCAAATGCTGTATGAAATATCGTAACAAAATTATGGCAAACTAAAGAAAGATGTATAAAACGCGCCTGATGTCCGAAAACATAAAATATCGCAAAATAGATGAAATCGAATATAATATTTAAACGTTATTCCTTCGATCACGTCGATAAGAATATCTCAGAATATTCGAGAAGAGAACTGTTTCGAATATTTCACAGATGTTCGCGATATTACAAACGATTCGACACAACGTACACATCCCGGAATACTTTCATACTCGTCGAAATAAATTCCTGGCCGAGCATTGTTCCCATTTTTCTCGGCAATCGCGAGTCGCCTTTTCGTCGCGTAGCTGCGCACTAAGTCAGGTCTTCTCAGAATTGTTAAGCACAGCCTTAGCGGTGGGCGTTGACTTTCGAGGCCGACTACGGTGGACGTATGCATTAACAACTACTACAGGAGGGATCCTGAAAGGACGAAGAAAGAGGAACGAACCGAACGAAGCAAAAGGGAGGGAACGGAGGAGCCCAGACAGGGTTAAAGTCCCCGCTCAGGAACCGTAGGGCAGTGCCGTAACCACAGCTTGATAAATTACAGTATTTTTCGATACCCCCGCAGGAAAAAGAAGAGGCCGGCGTCGAATATGAGTGGCGCCCTTAATGGAATCCGACGGATTACACCGTCGAAAGGAACGATTTCTCTTGCGCACCGCGCCCTGCTGTGTTCCTTTTTTATCGAGTATAATCTCAATTTGGCAAGGATCTTCGTGGCCCATGATCTTTTTTTCTCTTCCCTTTTCTCTTTCTTGCTTCCTGCTTATTCGACCATAGATCCGACTATTACGCTCTGCCTTTAACGAACGACCGTAACGTTCGTTGCAACTTTCATGTCGCTTCGAACAATCTTACGGACATTTGTGTCGATTTACGTTGCTAGTGACTTGAACTTTACGCGTTGCTTAATTTTCAGTAACAGGGCACAGAATATCGACTGGAGTAAACCTAAAGAAAAACTAACGATGAAGGATCTATACTTAGAATCTGTTCACATTCTAACATAAATATGTCCTACTTTTATGCATATTATACGACCGATAAGAAGGTACAAGTATACAGGGTGTGGCATTTTAAACAGGTCACCTGAATAACTCGCTTGTTTTTGAAGATAGGAGAAAATGCATTACACCAAAGTTACTTGGTATCGGGGGGCTCATAATCTGGTATTACCAATTTTTCTGTAGGTGGAGGCGTTGAGAAGATACGAAAGTCAACTCTGTTTTTTTTTTTTTAAATGGAACAGTATATTTTTTTACTTACATTCTGATAGTGTTTCAATAATAAAAAAAAAGTCAATTGCAATAGAACATAAATTGTCTCAGAGTACTCCTATCTTCTCTCCTATCTTCGAAAACAAGCGAGTTATTCAGGTGACCTGTTTAAAATGCCCCACCCTGTATATTAGGTTGTCCGAAAAGTTCCTTTCGTTCCATAAGGAAATACTGGATGCACAACGTCTCTCGTTTCATATTATTTTATTGAATTACGTATGACGATAACGATAGAAGTGGAACAAAATGGATCGTACGAAATTCAATGAAATAATATAAAACACAAAAAGGTTCGTGCATCTATTATTTCCTCATGAGAGGAAAGAAACTTTTCGGACATCCTGATATTATAATACAACCTGATTGCTTCCGGCGAACAAGTATCGCATCGACTCTCGCAAAATTCTTTGAAAAATACAAAGAACTACTTCTCTTCAAACCTAAAATAAGAGAGTTCCGAAACAAATCAAGATAACACGATAGCAGCGTACCCTAAGAAAGGGAAGAACCATTAAGAAACAGTGACCAAAGCTACGTGACACGAATCTGGTTCAAACCAAAGTCTCGATAAGATTTTTCAGCAGAAGCAAAGAAATTTGTCCCTTGGAAAGAGACGAAAGGAAAGGAAAAGAGACACAGGTCCTTTGCTATGGAGCACCGTGTCGCAGGGTAGCCTAGGGAAGACAGAGGCAGCGAAGAACTATTAGGGTGACACATCACGCGGTGGTCTTATCTTTGAAGGGATCTTCGTTCTTCGTCGGGTACTCGCATTAGGGTGATGCTCGTGGTATTGTTCGACCTTGTCGACGCCTATGATGGCAAGCCTTATCTCGGTGGACGCGCGTGACTGGTCTCTGACAGAAGACAGGGGGTTGCTTTTGCAGCCTCGGGAAGTCTGACGCGGCGTGTTCACGCCGAAAACGCAGAAACGTTGCAGATAACGAACGGAGAAGCGTGCACTGAGCGAGAGAGCAGAGGGAGCAGGAAGGACGAGATTACGCAAATAACGAAGAGCAGGAGAAAGGTCAGAGAGCGCGATGGGAAAGAGCGTGCGTGACGGAATGAGATAGTGCAGCAATTATTGTGCGTTTTTAAGGATATGCGCAAGTTAGAGAACGTAGAGGAATGTTATTTCCGAATTGGGGGAGACGTTAGAGGTGGAAGATAGAAATGAGAAAATTTGATTGTCTGCTTGAATCAAGCAACGTCTGAGGTGTTATTTTACATGGGGTCTGCTTTTAGTGAATAGAAGAAGATATAGTAGGAATTGTATACCCACTGACTGTGAGTCGCGAGAAGAAAGTGATTTTAGGTTGCAGGAGATTGAGGAAGACAAATAAGTAAGACACATGTAAGCTGTCATTGGGTGGAAATGTTAGTGTTAGACACGGATCATGTACATTCTGTCTAATTTTTTTTTTTTTTTTTTTTTGGAAGAAATTACAATCGATTCTAAAAAGAAATTCTGTCTAATGAAGAAAAGCTACGTTTTAGGCATAGATGTAAACACGTATGTGAATTAGATGTGAACTGATAGTGCTGTTGCTGCCCAAGAATTGCATTTGCGTATGGTCAACATCTATTATCGAATTAAAGGGACTCGTAAGGAGACAAGGAAGAGGCGTATAAAGATCATATTGTATCAAGAAAATCCCCGTGTTTGCATTCACGGCATATTTTCTATTTTCTTTCTAGGCTGATAACTATTTCACAAGAATTCTTCCCTGTCTAAACTATCAAAAATTCTTCCACTGATACCATCCACTTGGCGCTTGAAAACACAGAAAATACCAAAACAATCTGACAACCTTTCGGTCATTTCTTCTAGTCCAAGAAAACCCACCTCCTTCCATAGAAGGTAAAATATAAAGCTCGATGAACTAGAGAAGGCGAAAGAAAAAAGGCGGAAACAATGAAACAAAGAGAAAGAGAGAGAGAGAGAGAGAGAGAGAGAGAGACGGGAGAAACGAAGGAAAAAGAAGTGGAAGACGTGGTGTCGGATTGTAGCAGATAAGAAGGAGTAAAGGATGAGGTGCGAGAGCAAAGTGGATCGCAGAAAACGCGAGAGGGAAACGGAGAAAATAGAGAAACGGAGAAAATAGAGAAACGGAGAACGTAGAGGGTGGAAGAGGGTGGGAACGTCTGATAACGGTTCTCGTCTCGCCGACAACCGGCGCCGGTCGCACGGCGTATAAAACACCCTCGCGCCTCAATGCATCGATGCTGCGACTGCAATTTCCACCTCTGCCGGCGAGTCGATGCCAGTTTTCCGTGCTTTCTCAATGGCGATTCAGATAGCCGCTCGTCCTCCACGATTCGTCCCGCGATTGACGTGTCATTCCGTTACGTGGGTGTGAGGGAAGTAGCGCAGACGATAAACAATAACCTCGCTGCGCGATGGAAGGAGGAAAGTGAAGTGACCGAGAGCTGAGAGCTTCTCGAAAGTTAAGAATTTAAAGAGAAAGCGTTTTCTCGCCTTTATTTATTGCTACACGGGTTTATTACTCCGCGAGTCGCTTCGACGCTTCGACAATTGACGACTCGCGGGAAGCAACGTGTGCACGCGAGATACAAGTATATCAAGCGGTACACGCTTTCGTCGATGTTACACGAATAATAGTAGTAGAAACAATAATCAGAGTTTCTTATTCTCCGTACGTCTTTATATAATTCTATATTTAACGTATGAAGATCGCAGGAGAAAAACTAAAACGGAACGCAATTTTTATAGTAAGGGATTGATCGACAACATGCCGCACTTGGAAGCTGTTCTCCTATAGAAGTGTCTCTAGTTCTTCGCTTACAATTTTCATTTTCCTCGCTATCTTCATAACGGTATACCTTCGTTAATTTATAAAATACAATCAGAGTAAAAGCAATCGCAATAGAAAGCTCTCTATTAATGAAGCATCCATCATGCTGCACGCGTTGAAACCCAACGTTCTGCAACGCTACAACGTAAAAAGCTAGAAATCCTACAAAAATATACGTATACACACTGACAAACGTACGTGTCGATTAATCGTACAGCAATGCCTCGAACTAACCCAAGCTTATCCCAATTCTCCATCGCGGACATTCGAGCCGAGTAAAAGTCGTACACGCGTGACAAATCGTTTCTACCGTCGCGAAATTAACACGGAAGGTCCACGACCCCAAGTTGTGCCTCTGATGGTCGAACATAAAGCGTTAATCGGAGCCGAAAGAATTCATTTTACGAAACCGATGATGCCGAACGTCCGGACGCCGCGACGCCTGCACGTTCCGCCTGGACGTCGAAGTTCCGCCAATTAAAATCTCTTTGGAGTCTTTTTTAGGGCGGCCGCCAGCGTCAAGGAAGGGCGGGCTAATGAATTCTGGCAGAGGGTGTCGGGACGTAAAGCCGGTTTCCAACGTAAACGCGCGGGACCAGATATCGAACAGAGAAAGAGAGAGGGCGGGAGATAAAGAGAAAGAAGAGAGAGAGAGAGAGAGAGAGAGACAGGAGTGGAAGGCGTTGGTACAGGGATTTCTGGTGTACGGTACACCCGGCAGACAGGATCGATGCTTCCTGTCTGCTCGAGAGCCTTTAAGCAACGAGTCATTGACTGGCTACGCGTTTGTCAAGGCAATGAACTGGAAATTTTCGCACTTGCGTTTTAAGGTCGACGCTGGTAGGGACGGGCTAGGTCGTGTTCTCGTAGCGATCACGAAGAATTGCCCTGAAATGGCGCTAGAAGGAAAGCGCTTCGGCTCCGTCGATCGATCTCTCGAGTACCGAAAGACGTAATTCTATGTATGGAATTTGGTACTGGTTATATATATATATATATATATATATGTATATCAGACTTGGAAAATTTAGAGAAATTTGGAATTTTGGAATAAGAAATAGTTTTATGAAGTTTGGAGCACACGTAGCGTAAAAAAGAGTTATTTTATATGAAAAGAATTGATCGATCCTATAATTATTCATTATTTCGAAATATGATAGAGTCGTGGAAAGGAAAAATAAAAGAAATAGTTTCATGAAGTTTGGAGCACACGTAACATAGAAAAGTGTTATTCTATATGAAAAGAATTGATCGATCCTATAATTATTCATTATTTCGAAATATGATAGAGTCGTGGAAAGGAAAAATAAAAGAAACAGTTTTATGAAGTTTGGAGCACACGTAACATAGAAAAGTGTTATTCTATATGAAAAGAATTGGTCGATCCTATAATTATTCATTATTTCGAAATATGATAGAGTCGTGGAAAGGAAAAATTAAAGAAATAGTTTCATGAAGTTTGGAGCACACGTAGCGTAAAAAAGTGTTATTCTA
>JACXIV010000136.1:0-23236 GCA_014737475.1 Bombus confusus
AAAGTTCAAGCATCAAAGTAAAGTATTTACATTTACGAAGAATAAGTCTGTGTTTGTGTAAGTGTATATTTTTAGGTGGTAGCTTACAAGGTAATGATTCGACAGCCGTGAAACATGGAGCCTTAAAGTCTTATTAAGCCTCTAGGTATATTTTCAGAAGCACCGGTCGCTCTCGGTAGATGGCCAAATTTCAACATTCCTTTGCTCTCGCTCGTGTTCTGCTCGCAAAATCATCTCAAAAGGATTCATACTCCTAAGGAAGAAATTTGCCAGCAAATAAGCGACTTAGCGAAGAGGGGGAGGGCAGGTCGCTCGGTTTTTCTCCAATCCATTAGACAGATTACTTTCGTGTATCCAATGGAAATTGCGACCTTGAAACAATCTGATATTCTGCGCATTTTCAGCAACTTCCCACGCAAGAAATTTTACAGCGAGAAACCTCTTATCCTCAATTAGAGTCTCAGCGAGGACCTTTCCACTAAATCAACAGTTCTCGCCATTCCAAACACAGACTTCGGCATGTTTCTCTGCATTTTCGTTCAAATATCAAAGGGCAATTATATTTGTGCGTTGATAAACCTCCGGCATTTCGACTCAGACCCGAAAAAAATATCGATCCGACCCGGGCGCGTGTTTCGGCTACCCATGCGCTTTCCGAATATTCACATCTTGTTTCAGATTATTTTCTCGAATCACGTATGATCGTAGTAATAGAAACGGAAGAAAATGGATAATACGTGACTCGGTAAAATAATAGAAAAGGGAAAATCTCGTTTCCCTATAAAGCGAAAGAAACTTTCCGGACAACCTAATAATTGCCAGTTCAGTTTGAAAGTTTGCGGTGATCGAGGTCATCGTGACGCGATTTTTTCTCAAATAGCTTTCATTTCTTACGCTAATTCAAGTCAGAAAATTTACAATGTAACGTAATTTTCTTAGTAAATTTTCATAATAAACATCTAGAGACGAAATTCGTTGGTGATAGCTTGGAAATGGCGTTTGTTCCATCTGCAACGCATCAAATAATCACGCGGCTTCTTGATCGCGGCGAAGCTTGTATCGCGCTTGTGAAGGAAGGTTATTTTTGGGCTTAAATCTTTTAAAGTATCATCAGCAGTAACTGCCTGCTCCTTGGAACTTTCATTTCTTGTGTACTCGGTAGTCAGCGATGTTTTACAAACTCGACATTTCCGAAGAATAATCTGGCAACACGTACCAGTTGCCGAGGTTTCTAAACTGGAGGAATGCCATGGTCCTTTTGAAAAAGCGGACATCTCGCGTGAGTGCAGGCAATGGCACAAGAGTGCACACATTAGCATATCAATTTTTTGAAGGCAATCGATCAATGCGTGTTCTGAGTATACTAAAAAAATACTTGAAGCTTGCGAGTAAAACACATACGTTCTACAACGTTCATAAGATTAGACAGCCTGCAGTCTTCAAAGTGTTGACATTATTCAACCCTCAAACACCAGATATCCTTAAACATCCATATGGTCTACATCTTCAAACATTCAAACGTTACACGTCAAACACACTTAACACGTACAGTAATACACGTGCGGTAGATCTGTTGGGGGAATTGACAGAGTCAATTTTACGTGTCAGCTGATGACAATGGTTATGGTAACCGTGAATACGCTGTATATATATTCCAGCTCCCTAACAGGGGTTGGAGTCATTGTAATCAAATTATGAATATTAATCGAGCACTTTTTGTAAATGCTATTTCAGGAAATAACAAAATTATCAATACATTTATTTTATATAAAATTAAATTCCATCTAACAAAAATTACTTCTTTTATAGTAATAATATATATAAAATTTCTCTTGTTCTCGCATTGTCAATCCTTGGATTTATAGTAATAAATCTCTGTGAAATAAGATGCTAATACGATATTAGTAATTCTAGTTTATATCTTCTTTGAGTAAATTACTTGCGCTATAAATTTATCCTGTCTGGTTGTATAATTCATAAAAAATAGTTGGCGCAAGTAGTCTGAACATGAAGAGAAGAATCAATTTGTTTCTGCAAGATATTTGTTTTCTGTAAGATACACACAAACCTTACGTAGGGTGCTCACTGTCTGCAATTCAGTGCTGTTCATTGCCATGTTCTCTGAACAATATCGTGCGACAGGAAGATATAAATTAGACAATTTCATAGGAACAATACGGCGATATTACCGCAAGAAGCAATAATGTGGCGCACAAGTAATTCTGCCTGACCGAAATGCATAATTCTACCTCTCTAAGGTTAAATTAGCATTCTCTGTGCAAGTAACATGACTTCTATGTGCAATGTACAGGGTGTACGAAAGGAACGGTGGAGATTTATTAAAAGAAGTTGACCGTGATCACGAAATTCGAGCAAAACTTTTTTATCCCATCGTATTGTACTCGTCGTGGCGTTAAAATTGAAAAAGAAACGACGTTAAAGTTCCTTAATTGGCTGCTGCGCCGACATTATTTATGATATGTAAATGACGTGATATTAATCAAGAGACAGAGAATTATTTCTTAGCAGTGAAACATTCAATCAAATGATGTTTCCTGACGATGTTGCCACGTGCAACTTGGTTCTCTTTTATCCAAGTGATAACAAGGTACATGGAGCAATATATTAAGAAGTGTGATTTTATTTAAAGAAATCGCACTTCACTCTTGCGCGTCCTCTACGCGTCGATCTGCGAAAAGCTAATAACGTGAAATCCTCTTCAACGACATTTGTAACCACAGAGTCAGATGTTTCCTGTTCTCTTATTGATATCGAGTATATCTACAAATGGAGCCGTTTTTGATACAATTGTCACGAACCTGTCAGTGAAAATGCGCACAAATTCATTAGAAAAGATCGAGTCATAATTTCATAAATTAATATTCATAATTAGTTGTAAAATGGATAAAAGAATTCTTTGTATCAACAAACACGTCTATGTAAAATATATTTTAGTCTGCTAACTCGAAAGAAGAATATTTTGAGAATCTTCTACTTTCAATGCATCATTACATTTACATTAGAACCGTGCTATAATATAGCTTACATTAGCTTTTTTATTTACACGCTTACCGCTGCCACGTTTAAACGGATTTCTCACCACGAGATATTTTATTTAATAGGGATTATATAGTTTAAAGTATTTAAAATGTACTTTAGCGAAATATGATACTAAAATTTGTCGTTAAGTAATTCGATTTTTAAGTCAATTGCGTTTATTGCATCGTTACTAACACTGTCTTTTTTCAGGTTAACGATCATCGGGTTGAGCCATTTAAGGTGCCAACGCTAGCTGGTGAGTAACAATTAAACCTTTTACATTATGCAACGTCGTTGCATTAATATTTCTGAAATTATAAACACATTGCACATTTGAAACAGTGCAGGGCAGAATTTTAGGTACCTGTTAGATAATAAAAAGCGAATTGAAATAATATTTTGTTTGTGAATAGGAAGGAAATTTCGTATTGAAATAAAAGTCATTTAAACGATGTCAAAAATCATTTATTTACTATTTCTTATTTGCGAACGAAATTTTATTTTTTATTTGGATTTGATTGGAAAACAAACGACAACGATGGAATAAACTATCTAACGAGTTGCCCGAAAGCCTGTTTCATTTTGACGCATCTATCGTAGGTAGGAAAAGTTGTTAAAAATTATAAATTGTAATTCGTAGTAGTAGTATGTAAACTGATATATTTGGGTAAAAATAAATATGTCCAACGACCGATAAGTAATCAATGAAAAATAAAATTGTATTTGCAAATGGCAATTAGTTTCATAATTTGAGGTAATGTATTTAGACTTGTCTAAATAACAAACAACTCATTTTTCTGTTTTATTTGAATTGTCAAATAACAAATGCCTCTTTGTTTGAACAATTATTTCGATAAAAATTTATCGAACAACGTCCAATATTGTTTGTAAAATATTTATTCGAGACAAACAGTTGGTAGCACTCTGTATCATATTCACGAAGGAATAATTTTTAATAAATCAAAAGTGTACGCCTTTGTGATAACAAAGTTTGTAATCAGTTACATAACAGACGAAATTACGTTCTTTTAGTATGTTCGTTTACGACGTATTGCACTTTAAACGATCTACGTGCAGATTGGTCGCTTTGCTGTTTAATGTCTGCAAAAGTTTCCGCTCGTTTATCTTTTTAGGCGACCGCTTAATTTTCATTGAGTTCGTTAAATTCATTTCCAGCGAAATGCTTGATCTTCTAGCTTCACACTTCGAGTACGTAGTTACATGTGTGCGTATCAGCGCGCGCTATGTGCTGATATATTCAGCTGCTCTCTTCCACTGAACTTCGTTTGAATATAATCTAGATTCATTCTGGCACAAGTGGATGGTTCGGAGATTTATAGGGGAAGGTTGCACCATTGACGAAATCCGCGGTAATAGCCGTGCCGGTCCATAGATACCGGTTACATAAAAATCCCAGAGCGTAGAATTTCTCTGAATTTAGATTAACGACGCCCGATATTTTGATAAATTCTAATAGCGATCCTTGGTAGTTTGGAAATACAATTGTAGCGCGAACAGTGTCCAGTTTCTTGCTGTGTATGATACCTGTGTTCATGCCAGAATAAAAGCTTTGCCATTTAAATAAAATATCACTAGTTACTGGAACCAATGTAATGGGTACAATCAAAGCTTCAAAGTAACAGTGGATTGGCTGTTCTCATCAGGCAATAACAATAAGGGCTATAGATTCTTCTCGATAAATACAAATGGCATTAAAACTGCAGAGCTAATAAAGAATCTTCTTGTGAATAAAGTTTGAAAAATTCTGTAAACAGAAAATACGGGGAACTGTTTCATAGGATCCAGGACATAAATAATACCTGTATACTAAGAATTTATTACAGTTTTAATTCTAGCAATTTGCTTGAATTAGTCTAAAGTGGTGCTACGATTCTGTATTTGTTTATCGCAAATTTCGTTGCATAAATATATAGGGTGTCCTGTTTAACTTGAACATCTCAAATGTGCCGCCTATTTTTAACGATTGGATAAAATATCAGTGGAAAAGAATATCTGGCTTCAAGAAGCAAATATATGCAAAATTTTGTCTCGTGACCATATTTTTCGAGATTTCCGTATCAAAAGTTCTTTTAAATGCAACTACGTATTTTCCAACCTGCGGATGCAGACTCCAACGACCTAAAGTAATTTTCACGCGATCGTGAGCAGACAAAATTGAGAAAGGTAAGGTAATTGATGCAAATACTGGTATAACTATGATAAAAAGATTAACAGAGGAAAATTTACTTTAACATGTGCTTGAAACTTCATCAATTTCCATGGGTTTCCCTATAGGATTAATAAACGATTTTCCGACTTTTCTTGTAACTTTCTCAGCGATATTAGCGCGAGCAGCTTTAATACGCCCTTTCCTGTCTCCAGCGTCGTAGACTTTTTTTTTTTTTTTTATCGTGGGGAAATCCTCGCGGACGCCCCGTCGCCCTCTGGGTGGCGACGGGGGAGTGTCGGGCTCAAACCGACTAAAACCCCACGGTGGTTATCCTGACGTATGGTAGGAGTGCCCCGGGGCCAACTGGAAAGCCAATAGTTGCCAAAGCACATCCTCTTCTTCTTGTTCCTGAAGTCATCATTGCTTCATGATGAGGCCGTTAGGAGGGACCACGCCTCCCAACGCGACGCTGTCTGGACCGTCGTGCAAGTCCGAGGGAGGGCCCAGACCGCCCTCGGCGTGACGGTCTTCTTGATGGATCCCGTGTTTTCTGTCGCACTCTCTCGGCCCGCTCCTTCGTGAGCATGACTTGCTCGCAAAAGGAGCGGACAGCGAGATACTCCTGGTGCCCCCTGAGCATGGCGTTGACAATGGCCGAGGGGGTCAAATTCTCTCCTATGATGAGCTGCAGTACCCGGCGCTGATCCGCCCATACTGGGCAGAGTTCCAACGTGTGCTGCGCCGTGTCCTGTTCTTCCTTGCAATGGTGGCAGATATCGGTCATCTCCCGTTGAATCCTTAGCAGGTTCTGACCAAACACTCCATGTCCGGTCAACAGTTGCGTCATCCTAAATGTGAGCGGCAGTCCGCCACGATCCCTCCAGGCCTCCCAGTTCGATAGGACCGCTCCCATGGCCCGACTAGGCCGCACCGTCTCCTCGGTGGCAAGCTGGACGCGCCACCGTTCCCAAGTCTCCAATCTTGTTTCTTCCCGGACGTCGAGGCCAGATTGGTCGTCGGAGGGCGTATCCCCGGTCGCGCACAGGCCCCGCAAGTGACGATACACCCGTTGGAGCGCCAGGGCCTGCAACTCGAACGGAGGAGACGCCGCCAGTGCGGTCGCCGACGCGTAGGACATGGTCCGATATCCTCTGACGATAAGGATGGAGGTCATCCTCTGCAGTCTTCTTAGCAGCATCCGGCTGCGACTATTCTTCGGCAGGTCTTCCGTCCAAACCGGGGCCCCGTACAGGACCCTGGATCGAATCACTCCCTCGTATAGTCGGCGGACCGCGACTCCAGCTCCGCAAATGTTCGGTAATAGGCCGCACAGGGCGTTCGCTGTAGCCGATACTTTGGGGACCAGCAGTTCGAAGTACGGTCCGAACGTCCATTGGCTGTCGATGATGAGTCCCAGGTACTTCATACGGCAGCCCACCGGGACTTCTTTCCTCTTCACGCTCATCCACAAACCTGGGGGAGCAGTTCCTCTGCGGTGTTGGTCGAAGAACCACATAGCCTCGGACTTGGCAGGTGACACGCTCAGTCCCAGCTTCTCAATGGCGCTAACCGCACACGCCACTGCGACTTCGCCAAGTTGAATGGTCTCATGCCAATATCTTCCACCAGCGATGACCAGGGTGTCGTCAGCGTAGCACACCATCCCAGTGCCAGGTGGCATGGGACAGCGAAGAACCGCGTCGTAGGCGGTGATCCAAAGGATAGGGCCCAAAACTGAACCCTGTGGAACACCGCACTCGACAGGCCCTCTCTCTTCGCCATATCTGCCGGTGTACTCGATCCATCTGTCGTCCAGATAGGCTCCGATGACCCGGACAAGATAGGGAGGCACTTGAAAATATTCCAGGGCCTCCATTATCGCCTTCCATGGTATGGCGTTGAACGCGTTGGTGATGTCGAAGGATACTGCCAACGCCAAACCAGTCCGGGAAACCATGGCTTCCGCCATGGACCTCACACAGTTCACCGCATCAATGGTGGAGCGGCCCCGGCGAAAGCCAAATTGACTGTCGTGCCAGCCGGGCACCCTCCTCGTCATATAGGTCTCCAGACGGGTGGCAATTATCCGCTCGAAGAGCTTGCCCACCTCGTCCAGAAGGCATACCGGTCGATAGGTGGAAGGTGAGTCGGACGGACGTCCCTCCTTCTTCAGCAGCACCAGCCTTGCTTTTCTCCAGATCCTCGGGTAAGCGCCTTGCTGCAGGCAGCTGGTAAACAGATGCCGCAGAGGGGGAGCCAAGATATTGACGGACTCCACCCAGACCCGGCCTGGGATTCCATCTGGACCCGGTGCAACATCGCGAGTGGCCATCCTCTTCGTGGCTATCAGAAGCTCTTCATTGGTCACGGCCAGATCTTCCTGCCACTCGATAGACCGGGTGGAGGGTGACCGTGTTTGTCTCGTAACGTCGTCCTGCCGTGGGAACAAAGTCCTGATGACATTGGCAAGCAGATCCGGCTCCATGTTTGCGGTCAGTGGGGGGGCCCACGGACGTAGCGTCTTGATGACTATACGATAAGGCCTGCCCCACGGATCTGATTCGACCGCCTCAACAAGGTCCGTCCAGGACCGGGCTTTTGCGATCTTGATCTCGCGCTTTAGATTGCATCGTGCTACCCTGTACGCCTCGTAACAGAGAGCGATTTCCTCTTCGTAGTTGTCGTTGCGGGTCCGTCTACGACGCAACCTCTGGTATCTTCTGCGGGCCCGAATGCAGTCAGCCCGATGCTCCGCGATTTCCGGTGTCCACCAATAGACAGCTTGGCGGCGTCTACCACTGGGTGCGGTGCACGGCATCGAGATGTTGCACGCCGCGCTCATGTCTTGAATGAGGACTCCAGCATCGTAGACTATTGATTAAATCGCAAAGAAGAAAACCTTAAGATCAGCCTATTGGATATCTGCGCTACGGCTGGTCCGACGTTGCAGAAATTATCGAGTTTGAGATCTACTGACACATTTGCAGACGAATATTTGTCGCGTTGAAACTATCTTCGTTATTATCTAATAAATCGGCGCGCTCATTACTCAAAACACTTGTACATTTTTCACTAGTCGGAGTGGCATGGCTAAAACGTGGCGCCGTAATACAATCATCAAAGGTACCGCATTGTATATTTGCGCTGTATGGATGGCAATATGTGGCTTGACGAAGCCATTTCGGATTTTCATTGTACCAATAATTATATTATGTGTATTCGGTAGTTATGTGTGATCGGTAGACCTTTGTACGGATATAATATATTGAAATATGCAGAACAGATGCAAAATAGATGCAACGAAATTTGTGTTGTAGTTTGAACTGTAGCACGCTGCGGTAGCTTTTTTTTCCAATTATCAATTACAGCTTTTTACGCGTAGTTTTGGAAAACCTTTTTGACAGTTAACATCGACTTGTGCACTGCCGGTGATGATTGTAGTCGGACCTGCTCTGTTATTCTACTTAAACGCACAGCAAACACGTTGTGCGCAACATGTTTCCATTGAATACTTTAAATTGCCAACTTTAACGCGTGCCAGACATCCAGTACTTGCACAATTCCTTTCGGATAATTGTATTCAGACCAACAGATAAACGAGACTGTCTTCTCATTTTTCCAAGGTTTCCCACGATCGAATTCGCGTAGACCGACCGGTTTCGTCCGTCGTCTCATCCGCGAACATCCAGGTACAGTCGTCGCCAATATTTTTCCTCGGTGTCGTTTCATTCGCCATCTTCTATCGCATGGAATCTGCTTGGCACACACTTTGCCGCAAACGTCTTCTCCCTCGGCAGAAATCAATAGACACTGTTGCGAGTTCGTTTCTAATATTTGAATCCTTGATCGTGAGTGCTCCTGTTGAGAATCGCCGAAATAACAACGTAGCAACGCTTTCGCAATTTGTAGAAATAATAGTAAAATAATAGTTTGGAGCAGCGCACAAAATGACATAATTTCAATAGCTTCGCTATTGGCAGGGTCGAATGGCCGATGTAACTGAGTTATTTAGATCTCTGGCGGTGTAGTAGCGAACTGTACGACAATTTTCTAGGAAGCAAAACACGGAGCGAGACAAAGCCGAAGTAACTGAAGTAGGAGCTACGCTGGTCGACGAAATTACCGCGGGATAATTGTAGTGGAGTGGAAGTTTATGCGAATACGTTGCTGAACTCTTATCATCCGGGGCCTACCGCTTATGCGAATAAAACCCCTTGGAATTGACAAATTTCAGTTAAATCCAGTTATGGGAAAATTAAGTCCGATTACGCGAATGATAAACAAGGGAGGATTGATAAACAACTAGTAGACTCCTATTATCCGGCTGATCCAGTTATCCAACACTGTTTCACTGTGATATAGCAGATTACTAATGTTTAATGTTTCTCGCTTATTCTCGCGTAAGAAATTATGCGCTAAATGTGTACATATACAGGATCTACGTATTTAGGGAAATTTGCGATATACGAAAAATGCAAAGCGCTGTGTTTCTGGAATCTGGCAATGACGAGACAAAATAAACGGAAAATCGATTACTTGTTATTGGCAATTGGTTGTTCAGATACTAAGAAGTTCACCAACATTTTTTCCAACTTTCCTATCGTCTTTCAGGAAGGTGACTTTTTGTTCTTTGGAAGACACAGTTGTAGATGTGTGGGAATTTTTCAGCTCCGAGCGATGCCAAAAGTGATCATTTTGCAACATCCTTCTTTCTCGTCGCAGCTGACGATCGTTACTTTTTCCTGAAAGTGTCAATGCAGGTTTTACGAAATATATAAGAGTCTTGAGAGTGTTACACGCTTGCGGTTACAATGGACCGATAACGACCTGAAAAATGTTTGTTGGCAAGAGATAATCGGAATTTTGGTAAAGCCGCTTAGAATGGACGTAACGAGCCGGTTTAACAACGGACAGGTGGCGAAGGTGGACACACCGATATCAAGACCTGCTTTTATCTTTACTCGTAACGAGAACGTTAACGTTAATGTTTTGCCGCAGCAACGTTTTATCTTTCGCAAATGGGCTGCGAATCAGCCGTTAAATTTATTATCTATAGTCACATGACGATTTGTGCTTGGGTCGATTTAAATATGCTTGCCACAATTAGATATTTAGCTGATTAGCTCTTCCAGCATCTCGAATTAGATGTTCAATTTTCTATGAAATTGAAACATTAGACTTGTCTTAATTCCAAGTCGCCCGAGAACTTAAATGAATTTTTCATTAAACTGTTCAAACCAATGACACTACCATCGTAACGTAACTATCGTAATTAAAGTTCTTGCGATCAACAGATTTCTGTGCCATCAAGGAAGCATTAAAATCTAATTATTCTGGCCGTGAAATGATATTAATATCTCCATGGGAAAGGAGCAAGTATAATTTTAGTGAATATTCAATCGTACACGCGGTGATCCATCCAGCAGCTTGAATCACCTTGAATATTCCACTTATTATTATTGGGAAAAGTGTCACATGGAAACGTTGTTTAATTAGGAAAATACGACGACAAACAGAAAACTTATCTCAAGATTCTCGGGGATTTCAAAATCATTAATGTCTTCTTGGATGGCATTACATGCTTTTATCGCGTTGTAGCAGAGGTTAGGGTCGGACCAATAGGGTCTGTAATGGAATCATTTGAGTACGTGACTGCGACAAATTCAGAAACCTTTGGGAACAAATGCAAATGACGAGAAGCGTGTAATGCGAATAATAAAAAATGCATGTATACAGGGTGGGGCACTTTAACATGTCACCTGAATAATTTTCTGTAGGTGGAGGCGTTAGGTTGGGGTAGGTTGGGGTTAGGTGACCTGTTTGAAACGCCCCACCCTGTATGTATAAAAATTCCTAATTTGAAATATATATAAATTACAATAATTGAATTAAAATTTACATTTTTAAAAATTAAGAAAGGAAAATTTATAGAAATAATGATAACAAATAAACTTGAAATTTATGAAATTATTTAATATAGAATTCTGACGATTTTATTTGTAGATTTAATATTAATTGGCCTAATTCTTATAATTGTAAAAAATTATATATATATAATTATTAATATATTAATATAGAAAAATGTATCATTTCACTTCTTTGTAATTAAACGGCTGCAGTTAGTTTCGGCATACTTTTAATCAAATTTCTGCATACTTCTTGAGGGATCGCGTACCTTTGTTCATCGAGATTTGCGCAGGGGATGGGCCGCTGCGAAGTCCGCATTTTTGCGGCTGTGTCTCGCCCGCGCCGGTTTCTTTCGCTGTGTTGATCTCACGAATCAAAGTACGCAAAGGGTCGTCGGAGTAAAGGTTAATACCGTGGCTAATCCACAGCCGTATAAACAGACGTGGACCCTCTTTGACGGAAAACGCAGAGGGAATCGTCGGAAAATTGAGTCGTGCAAAGTAGCGAGAGAATTTTCGTTCGACGAGCCGACTGTCGAAGAAAAAAAACCGACGCGACATTTCAGCAAACGTGTCAGTCTTGCGATTCGCTGTGAAGGTAGTCACGAGCAAACCTTATCAAACTTCGCAGAATATTCTAATATGATATTAAAGATGTACGAGCGACTTATATAGATCAAACCAAGTGGCTTTGAACAATGCGGATTAAATTAGAAAAGAGGAACTCGATCTGTCGAACGGTCAGATTTAACGAGACTCGAGCGAGCAAATTCGTTTGGACATGCTGGATGTGACGAATACATTGATTGGATGCTACGCTCGAATGCGACTGGAACACGGTCCCGTGACTGCCAGGCTGTGAAGCATAATTGCTGCAAAGGGGAATTTAATCCGATTTCAGTGACTGACAGAGTGACGTTCTGACGTTCAATTAAAACTACTCAAGAAGATTGGACATTCAGCTTCTTACGTACGTATCCTAAAGTTCCGGACTCTTAGGCGGCGGAGCGTGCTACGACCTTATGACAACATGTTGCGATGCATCACGAGTCAAGAGCTAAGTTAGACTAAACATCGCGCTGCCACTTCATGCAAGACGCGTACTTTACTTGAAGCTTGGAAATTTGCATTTCGTGTAATATAATTTTATATAATTGACTACGGTTACGGTACGGGATTTGTAAGAACTATATTACAAAGAATTACTACTCGAATCGCTGCAATTTCTTTCTAGACTAGTTAACTACTGAAGCATTTATTCTTATATGCGGCAGTTTGTGCTACAATACTCAAACATAAGCATTGTTCTCACGATGCATCGTGTCAAGTATGCATTTTTTGTACGAAAGCCCGTTTATTTTCATTTTATGTTTGTTTTTGGTTTGATTTTGAATTTAATAACATCCATCACTTGCATTTTCAAATTGGTTTTATGTGCGCGTTGAAACGAGCTATGGAATAAACCAAACTTGCCCAAGTCTGGACTTTTCCACGCCTAAATAAAATATAATAATAATGAAAATAGAACGTCAGTAATAAGAATATTATTTTTTTCAACACACTACAATGGAAAATTATGAAATTGGGGAATATTTCAAGAATAAGCTTCAACGTCGGAATACAAATACACGAATTGATATGCAATTTTAATAACCTTTAGATTCAACTATTCTCAGATTGGATAACTGGAGAATTACCAACACTGTTAAAATAATTATATTAGCATCGTTGAAACCGTCTTTTTATTTTTTAGAAGAATACAAAAAAAGAACATAGGCTTCTATTTTCGAAATTTTAAGAAAGACAAGAAGGAGCTGTGGCATACGCAAACAAACGTAGAACGAGGATCAAGTGCGCCCTAATCCCATAAATGCGGACCCTGTTCGATTCAGCTTGGCACCGAGCGGTCAATCGAGCGTGCGGTGCAGTAAAGAGCGCGATAAAAAGCTCTCCGTAGTCCGCGCATCTTGCGAGAAAGACAGGAGGCAGAGAAAAAAGAAGAAATAGCACAGGTCAGCAAAACATACACCGGCCTAAACCACCTGTAGGACAATAAAATTTAGAACAAAATTTAGACCAACTTCTTTCCTGCGGACATTTCACCGCGTTCTTAGCAATTCTGACATAAACATCTGATATTTCGATAGTTGGACAGACTGAAGATTTGCTCGCTTTTGCTGCAGTTTGGAGAAAATCGCGAGCAAAGAAGCAGAAACTTTGTGCACGTTCATGCAAAGATTCCCTCAATAATTTGGAAAGAGAGTAGAGAAAGCAAAAGCATTTGTCTGCGAGAACAGCATGCGTGACGATCTTCGTAGCTAAGAACGAGTTCTTTCAGTGTTTGTGAAAATGCTTCTCAGTGTCGATGCAGATCGATTGTCGATCGCTGCGCGTGTCACAAACAGGCCGACCTCTGGAGGATCATTCGGACGCGTGATCAAGAGCCAGCCGGAGGAATATCCGAGACTTGACTCGAAGTCTCGTGTCTGTCCGCGCATCGCTTGGCCCTTTTCGCCAAGGACGCGTGAGTGGAGCTTGGCGAGCTGATTGGATTTTTCTTTCATGCACTGCAAGCCAATAAGTACGCGTAGCTCTTGGAACTTGCGACTCTGGCAGGACAGCCTTAGTAAGCGTTTTTCAGCAATCGGTGAAAGCCTCGTTTGAGTCTACGCTCGAACACACGCATCTGACAGCAGTCGGAGGAATAGATATCATTTTGTGCGATAGGATCGACCAGCCGAGTCTTGGTCGAGCTTCCCAACCGTGAACAAAGAATCCAAGCAAGAGGGTGACTCGTTTGATCCGAGTACAGTTGATGCAAGCATTCCTTTGTAAGTCGTTGCAGCTTTCAGATCGTTCGTGGCAACTTCTCGCTCAGAGGAACGAGCAGAAGGCAGCTCGGCTCGCCAGTTTCTTTGGCGATATCTTTTGACCTCGTATAATGCACTGCGCGTGCCGCTCGTACTCAAAGAACCGCTTAACTCCCGACGATATTGAGAACGCTGCGCTAATTGAGTCCTCCGGGCGAGGCTCGTTCAACTTGAAACTGCAACAAAGTTTAGCGTACCAATTAGTGTCTGAATTTCACTCGAAGCTGCGACAACTGTCGCTTCGATTCTTCGTGGTAGTTTCTTCGCTTCTCCGACGATGGTTCTTTCTGTTGCAACTCCTTCGAAGAATCCTCAAGGTCGCCGATTGGCCTGCGTCCATCCCTTCTGCAGCTCATAAAACAGCTGTGTGTGGCAAAGAACGATATTAGAATGTTCGTATAAAAAAACACAGAACACGTATCTATATATTTCCATGATGAGAAAAAGCAAATGAAAAGGAATGAAGAATAGGTTTCTACAATCATAGAAGCTGCCGCTATTTGTACAAGCGGGCTCTTGAAGGCAATGAGAAAGTACTTAGCGGGAATGTTAGCATTTGCCTGGAGTTTAAAATGTCATCGTGTAAAGTTAGACGTGACTGGATGGTACTGGCGGTTTAATTGTAATTCGACGATGTAGCAATACACCTATCGAAGGTCTGATGAAGCCTAAGTCGGTAGTTACCGAGGGTTAGCGTATCCTGGAATTTCATGTTGTTGTAAACGTTTATTGGCAACGTGCTTGTACGAGAGCGGAAGCAGCTAATGTGGCTTCTGTGAGATTTTATCTTGTAAACTGCTCGAATGAACCAGCCGACTCACCGCGCGGCTGCTTCTAGCGAGCGCATGTAACACGTGCGCTACACACACCAGCATCGGTCTGGCTCGCTTTACGTTTAGTACCCAGACTAGATAGAGGAGCACACTGCTGAGAAACGTCGGCATAAAACTGTACAACGAGGTACGCAAGGAGCCACGTTGCTCCGTATGTTCGGAATTTGATTTTGCTCGGCTTACAATTCACATACAAAGGCAAGTGAAGATTATTGAAGATGACGCAATTTAAACGAAGACTTTCGGTTTCTTTCTTTTTCTTAAAGTTACGTTTGCAACAACTTTACATCACTAGATATGTTTTAAGAAGCACTTTATCGAAGGATTTCCTTAATTTATCCAATTTATTAGATTTGTCAAACATTTCAAATATATCTGGTTCTAACGTATAAGAAGAGTTGAGTCGAGTATCTAAATTCAGGATTTAATCACTGAACAAATTAAATAATATATATGGAACGTGCTAAACGGATTAGTTGGCAGGTTTTGTAGCGAAACAGTGTGGATGTAACTTGTTAAGTTGTTAGAGGCTGAAAATTCAGGAAATGGGAAGTAAATATTTAACGTGTGAATTTTGTAATCTTTTTTCCGTTACTTCGTCTCAAACATTATTCGTACCGTTCATTATTCGAACGGATATAAATTTATTTAATTTCATATTTCACACTTTTCACGTTATTTAATATTCAATACTTTAGACGCATACATTTATAATCGTTGAATACGTTGGAATAATTAGTAAGGCACGATGACGAAACAAAGAGCTACATGTGACTAGTCATCGGTGTGCATCAAGTTAATTCGTTGAAAATAATTATTGTATAATCGATTAAAATACAATGTCCAGAAGCATGAATACAAAACCGTGCGTCGTGTTACGCTCAAGTGGTGTTCTGTTCTATGCATTTGATTTCAGCTGCATGTGCTACACAACACGGAATATTTATAACATGTATATGTAATTAAACGTCACATCTACTTTACATATATTTGCGAATTTACCAACGTGCAAGTTGATAAATGCTTCTTCTAATTTTTCAAATAACTTCCATTTGCATGTGATTAAATCAATTACAAGCATGAATGAATAATTGCATAATTATAACGTTTTTCTTTTTTATTTCCTCAATTTGTACTTTACAAGTTGTCCAGCTGGACATTTGGTACATTTTTCTGACTCGGCTACCCCAGCTTGTCTACTTTATTTCTTTAGCGAGGTCAGTGGGATGATTTCTTTTTAATCTTCTTTTTGTATGGGTTTTGCTCGTTGCAGCAGCCAGCTGGTTTCTATGTGTTGCCATTCCTTCCTTGTATTTTTCTGCGTATCTGCCGATTTCTTTGCCTTTGCGTATGTCCTTGTTTCTGACACACCCCGGGACGTTCCGTACGTGCAAATTGGCTTTATTATCGTTTTGTACATTTTTAATTTATTTTCTGCGCCGAGTTTAGAATTTGCCTTCTTTTTTCTGTATCTTGTCTGTTATTGATGTAGTATGTTGCTCCCATGTAAGTTGTGTGTCTAATCGCTTGCTTTCTTCGTGTTATGTGCGTGCCATGCAACGGGATATTTGGCGGTTCGTAGCGTAAATATAATATGGTTGCATTCACTGGCGTTTGCTTTTATTTGTTTATCAGCAGCCATTTCTCTATTTTTATGATATGCTCTTGTAGTAACGTGACTTTTTCTGGTATTGGTCCTAAGACGTCTCGATGTCTTTGACTTCTTGTGAGAGACAGCGTTGCAAGTCCCTAGCTTCGCGTAAGAAAAGATTTTAACCAGTTAACTGCGTTCGACTGAGGTGTATCCTCGTCGTGTGAGGTAAAACGTTGCCATTTGCTATTGAAACTCAAAATTTTAGTAAAAAGTCATACAAATGACATTTAGTGGCTCGTTCCTCTGTACTCGGTATGTTTTTTTTTTAAAAAAGGTTTGATGGTTTGAATGTTCTCTTTGCCAAAAGCAAATCAGTTTGCTGAAGAAATGGAACCCGCAAGGAGTCGCATTATCCTCTCATTATCTTTGCCTTGTTTTGATAAATGCCACTTAAATTTGTCTCGTTTACGAATTCTGACATCATTTGACAATTTTCAAGTTTCTGCTAACGATACCTTCCTCGGCAACGAGCTGTTAATTTTCGACTAAGAACGTAGTCCTCGCTCGGTTTGCTTTTGTTCGACGCGAGTACACGTTGCTTGGTTTCACGAGCGCAGCCCTGAGGGAATTTTTCAAAGTAAACTTTGCTTAGCAAGGTTGGCAGTTACATTTTGTTGCTTGGAACAAAAGTTACAGATGTTAGAGACAGGTACAACGCGCGACGTAGCATGCTCACGAGGAGGATAAAGGGAATAAGGAAGCGCGATCGATTTGGACTGAACCGAATTCAGCAGCTTTACGCCAGTCGATTGATTATGTACTATAAAGTTGTAGAGTGGTAGGGCAAATGGAATGTGCGTTAATGCGCTGGAAAATCGTTCCGTGCCTCTCCTTCAAGCGGGCGCAGTCCTGCAGAATCGATAACCAATAACTAATGCGACTGATCGCTGTTGTCGAATTATTTCGTCGCGTATTTTTCCGAATAGGAAGACGCGTTTGGAAACTGAGGTTGACGCCACTGGAAACGTAAATTTTGTTGGGCAAAGGCGCGATCTTGGGTGTCTGCAGATTTCTTCTGCTTCTATTGAGCTCACTGCATTGGCAATTCGAACAAAGTTCCGTGTTTGTCCACAACAGCTCTTCTTTTGCCTCTGCAGTGGACTTGTTTCGTCCCACGTGTCCTCCTGCGTCCTCGCGTGGATTTTCTGTTTAGCGAATGCGTGGAGCTAGCTGGTGAGAGAAAATGTATCGACGTTTCGTGGGCAATGGAAGCTTAACTCGTACAGTTTGGTCACTGCCATTTTGTCAATTTCGTATGTTTCGGATAAACGCTGATAACAACTTTTATTCCTTGAGAGATGCTGTTAAACGAGCTAGAAACATTTTTTTTACAAAAGTTTCTCTCGCAGTCTTTTTTCTCATTCCTGTAGAATACCGGTACTTATTGTTGCGTATTATCTGGCCACTTTTGGAAAACTGGACTTTCCACTTGGAAGCCATCGGCTTCGGTCATCTCGAAGCATCTTCGACGAAACTGGAGAAAATTCCTGAAAGCGCTGCAACAGTCGATGTTTCGCTGCTTCGAAAATTCCTTTGAGATTACCAAATATCTCAAGAAGCAAAGTATATTATTCCGCTTGGTAAAAAGCGGCATACAATCAAACTGCTGCGGAATATTTGAAATATTTTCAACAAGATACTGCTATCAAAGGAACAATCTCTGAAAATCAATGTAAGAAGCTATGTGAATGCGGCGCATTATTAAAATGCTATTTCTTCCACGTTCGATTCTTTTCAATCACTAATTTCACTTGTGAACGCAGAATACGGAGGAAATCTGTATTAAAATTTCCGAGTGACTGCATAGTGTGCAGAAAGAATGTGAACTGAGTCGAAATTTGTGTCAACGATGAGAGTTCTAGTTGCGTATTAATTTAAAAATGCGCTTGAAAACGCAATGTACATATGCAAATGTGTCGGATAAATATTTGCAATTGTCGCTGAAGATAAAATCAGCTGCAGATGCGAATAACAATCTGGTAAGTGAACTGTACGAAAACGTATATTACACAGTGTGATCGCCATTCTTTTTCGAACTGTGTATCACGTAATGAGATAATTTTTGCTCGTAAGTTTGTAGCGTGAATTTATTTTAGTGAGTGGTATTAATGGTACGGAAATGGAGGGAAAATGATGAAACACGCGTGCTGCTTGACCTTGCCTCGAAGTTTTAGCCACCTTTGCGTGCAGATGAACTGTTTACTTTCGCTGTTTCCTCCTGAATGGCCAGGTCGTGCACGGCCTGGCCTGCTCGTTTCCCACATTTCAGTCCATTCGACTTTTATTTCTGCCGTCGCTTGAAACAGTTCTGCATTCCACACCCATTGCTAGGTTCGAAGCTGTGCTTCGTGCACGTCGAATCGCTGAGAGATTGCGAAATTCTTTGCTGCGCCCTTACAAACAGATCCACGCCGGTCATTTTGAACAATTTTTGCGAACGCAAGCAGTTGCGGACTATCGAAATACTATTTTTTTTTTCATTTAATTTGAATCTTTACAATTTGCCCCATTGGACATTTGGTGGATTTTTCTAACTCTAGGATACTAAAGTGGCTATGATTTTCAAACAAGGTTAGATTTTTGTATTGCTTCCTGCTGTCCACTGGCGAGGCGGATTTCACCAACGAACAATCGTGTGAGCGATAGCTTGAGTATTTTTGATGAACGATGCTGAATTAAGCGTCGTAATGCGCTCTTTGTTTAATGTCTGCAACTGGAAAGCTATCCTAGATTCCTAAAAGCGCTCGAAGAGTCTATGGACATATATCGGATATTTCCGCAAACAATGGCCTGCCAGGAAGCCATTGATCGGTCCTGTTGTTCGTATAGTTCACGAATAATCCACGCGCTTAGCACTGACGATTATTTCGAATCCAAGAAAAGTTGCTGGCAGCCTGGAAATTCCGCGAGAGTCGGGCTGCAGCTTCCCGAGCAGAAAGGAAACTTTTCATTTCCTTTCCCGTGATCGAGAAATTACGAACGTAATTTCATAGGCTGGAATTTTATGGCGCGGTCATTGTGCCTTTTTGCGCTATGTTGCAAGAGGATTGCAATTTTCGTCCTGCAATTGGGATAAACTGTATCATCCGAGCTGCGAATGTTTTGAATGTGTTTGTGCTGGGGTAGTTTAGGTCGTAAGCTGCAAATTTTCTTGGTTTGAAATTCGTCCTTGCGGACATTTGGCCAGCAAAGGTCGTAATTGGCTTCGCGCAGAAAGGAAAATACAAAAATTTGCTGGACACCATCGCATATTGGCGTTCAGGGAAGCGAACAAATTTCTGCGACATGAAAGTTACTTGAATATTCTATGGAAAATACTAGCTACTTTTTTTATTTAATTTCTTCTTTACAATTTATGCAGCTGGACATCTGGTAAATTTTTGTAGCTTTATCTAGTTTGTCTAGTTCATTTCTTAGGTGAGGTCAGTGGGGTGTTTCCTTGTTAGTCCTCTGACTAGCTACAAGATGCAACACGATTGATCGACCAGACCAGCCGGCAATTTTCATTGTCGTCTCGCATTCATTGAACAACCACGAGCCTGCCACCTTTTTTTTTTATCGTAGGGAAATCCTCACGGACGCCCCGCCGCCCTCTGGGAGGCGACGGGGGAGTGTCGGACTCAAACCGACTAAAACCCCACGGTGGTCATCCTGACGTATAGTAGGAGTGCCTCGGGGCCTTGGAATGCCAATTGCTGCCAGAGCACATCCTCGTCTTCTTCTTGTGTGAACGACACAAAGTTGGCCATCAAATTTACTATATTGCGAAAAGCGCCAAACCGCCCAGTGATGCAACCAAATCGTTGAATCTAGTGAACCACCTTAATTCCTGAGACCTACAAACTTGTATCTGCAACAGTAGACTGTTGAATATTCTGCAGTTTTATCTGTACAAATCCCACAAATGCCAATTTTGCTGATTATCGTTGCTGGGTGGTAGCAAAGTAACTCGAAAGTAATCCAAATCTGATCCAGTAGTCACGATTCAAACGCGTGCAGAGTAGGCCACAAAATGGGCTGAAGGTATCTGTTGTGGTAATTGGTTATATGAATAGAGGAACGCGTGGATAAATTGTAAGATAGAAAAATATATTTAGCAAAGATGTGTACATACAAGTGTGAGTACAGTTTGAGTTGGTCCAGATCCGCACGCTAGCAGTGTTACCTAGTAACTGACTATTATCTATGGTCGCCTGTCTGTCGTCTATACACTCTCGATAGCTTCAGTGATTGAGAAAACTAAACAGATCAGATGTAGAGTTTTCTTAGAAGTGCCAACCACTTCAACACTATCAAATTTCAGAGAAGGTGCGACTCTCGTTTTCGGATTCACCGATATCGAAAGTTACATTAGGTTGTCCGAAAAGTGTCTTTCTGTTATAAACGCGCTCGATAACGAAAAGAACCAGCGCAGAATACGTGCTGTCACCATTGATTATGAAACTTTACCGAGTTGCTCTCCTGTTTCCCAAAACATGTACTGCCAACAGTAGTGACAAATTGAAGCAAGGCTGTAGGGTGCGAGAAATAAAAAAATCTTCGCCATACTTTTACTGTTAAATAATGCAGTATTATAATAGCGTTTTACAACAATGCATCTTTATACAAACGTGAAGCCTAACCTGTCGAAGGTTGCGATCTTGTCTTGATAGGAGAAAATGGATATTGTGCATCCATTGTTCCTTATAAAAGGAAAGAAACTTTTCGCACGACCTAATTGTAAAGTCACTAATTAAAACAATTCTTCTTTCGCCTGGGCTGAATCGTTTGGACTTTGCAGTAAAATTAGCTTGTCTGAATGTCGAAACGAGGCTGCCTTGTTCTTCGAAGAAAATAGGGCGTGGATTTGGAAACAGATGCGATATTCGAGTTCTCGGTTGTAACAGTAATCGGAGAACGTAGCGACAGTCGAGGCGTTAAAAATTTAATAGAAAGAAGGAAATGGGTATAGCGGCCCAGGTGGATATTAAATTAAAGAAGACCGGAGTAGAGATGGCGCAACTAATTAACGATGGCTTTTAATCTTACGGTCCGCAGCTTCTGCAAGTTTCAAGAATTGTAAAGTTGCGGAGAGATTGCCGTTAGCTCGTTCCAGTTATTAATTTATACGTATATATTATCGCGAAATGAGAATATTGCATGTATATATGTATATACAGGGTGGGGCAGTTTAAACAGGTCAGCTGAATAACTCGCTTGCTTTTGAAGATAGGAGAAAATGCATTGGACCACAGTTACTTGGTATCAGGGGGCTCATAATCTGGTATTAGCGATTTTTCTGTAGGTGGAGGCATCAAGGAGATATGAAGGTCAACTCTGTTTTTTTAAATGGAACAGTATATTTTTTTACTTGCATTCTGATAGAGTGTTTCAAGGCGAATACTTTGAATACTTGGATACTTTGATACTGCTATTACAATATATACTGTGCAATACGTTCTTGCATGTCACGATTATTCGAGTATTTCAAGCGAATTATTCAGGTGACCTATTTAAAATGCGCCACCCTGTATATAAATGAAATTTCTTATAAAACGCCGCTGCAAAACGTAACTTTAAAGAAATGACAGTGCATATTAAAGAAGAATTATTAATTTGTAGCGTATTAAGAATTTAGTGCAACATGATCTGCATGAAAAGTTGGAAATTATTTTCTTCAAGACCATCTTCAGGGCCACTTTAAAAGGCTGTTTCGGACTTTTAATGACTCGCTATAGCTTTAGCTCGCTTCGTAAAGTAAACGAGATAAAATCGTTATCCTCCTCTTCAGAAAAGGCAGATTTTTTTTTTTTTTTTTTTGTAAATGCAGTGGACACGTAAAGTTTCACGTTTTACGATAGTTTGCTCAGGAAAAAGCAGTGTTCGTTTGAAGAAACTTGTTCGCTTCTAGAAAATTGATGTTTGCCTTATATTGGATAATAAAAGCGAGGAAAAGTTGCAAGTTTCTGCGCTTATACATTCGTACTTTATATTTATGTACGCAAGAAAGACATTAGTTTCATGGAAAAACATAAAAGTAAAAGTTCATGATTTCCTGCCCTTTTAAGGCCATTTGCACACACGAGCAGACAGAGAATTTTTTTATTTTTTCTTTGATCTGCTTCGCTTTGTCGGCTATGTGTTGTTTCCATGTCATTCGTCTGTCTAGTGTCATGCCCAGATATCTGACTGACTCTTTGTTTGGGATTGGAATGCTATTTATCGTCACTTGTGGACAGGTTTGTTTTCGCAGCGTGAATGTTATGTGACTTGATTTATTTTCGTTAATTTTGAAGCGCTACTTGTGGAACCACTCTTCCATAGAGTCGAGGCCTCGCTGGAGAGTGGAGGAGGCAATAGTCGGGTCAAGGTGGGAAGCTAGTAAAGCTGTGTCATCTGCGAATGTAGCTGTGGTTATATCTGTTAGTGTTGGTAAGTCTGCAGTGTAGATGGTGAACAGCAGAGGTCCGAGGACACTGCCTTGGGGTACGCCGGCTTCTATTGGAAATGTTGCGGTTGTAGCGTCTTGGTATTTTACCATGAATATTCTGTTGGCTATATAGGATTTTAGGATGGAGTAGTAGGTGTGTGGTAGGATTTTCTTTAGTTTGAATAAGAGTCCTTCGTGCCATACTTTGTCAAATGCCTGCTGGATGTCTAGGAATACCGCTGTGCAATATTTTTTCTTCTCCAGGTCTTGGGTGATTTTGTGGGTTATACGGTGGATTTGTTCTATTGTAGTGTGTTGCTTCCGAAATCCGAATTGATGATCTGGCAGAGTTTTC